>VDFB02103410.1:0-68202 GCA_007258455.2 Sequoia sempervirens | reverse complement strand
AAACAAACTCAGAAATTACAGAATGGCCGCCTCTCATAAACGTATAGATAGACTAATAATTAATGATAGCATTTTTATTTCATGAGCTATGAGCAAATCTTACACTCCTCAATGACATTCAGCAACATCAAAATATGACAGAAAATGTAAACTAGAACTCCAAAATGCAATTACTCAACTGGAAATGCAATTCAAACCTATTACAAGCTAACCTCTCAACTAGTTGCTATCTTTCAAGCAAGAAGATGAGCCCATGCTAGGAGGTATGCTTTCCTCGAAGCGAGTGCCTGAAGACAATTCAACAGCATAACGATGTAGTAGACAAAAGATCCCAAATGAAGAGCTGAGGACTGATTAAATAGACAAGAGAGAAACATCTAGAAGCTTCAAGAAGGCGCCCAAACCCTAATTTCAAATCCACCTTTTTCCCTCCAAAGGATGGCGTCCTTTTTCACCATTGAAATATTTCACTTTTTAAAATAAAATAAAATCTCTTAAATAGGCGTCCCTTTCCTTAATCTCAATATTTGACATTTAAAAGATATAACTTATCTCTCCATGGCGCCTGGACCCTCAAAGTTCCCCTTTTTTAAAAACAACTTAAAGTTGTACTACTAGGCAAGGGGTATAATATTAAAAATATAATATTATAATGAAAATACTTCTCTCCAAGAAATATGCGCCCAAGGCCAAGAATTGAAGTGCTAGCTGAAACAACCGAAGAAGATGACCAGCTGAACTGAACCCAACCTGTCCACTGCTAAAAATAGAATTTACTAAAAATAGTAAATTCACGAAGTTGCTCGGAAAGCCAAACTGAACACACCACTGCGAAGCTCTCTGAAAACCCAGAAAGAATCCGCAATCAGAATTCCAAACTTCAAGCAACAACCTCCTCAAAATTAGGAAACCCTAATTTCACCATCTGCGTAGCCTACGGGTCTCCGGAATAGGCCAACGATCATCAGAAACGATCACATCTGAGAAGGGGACATTACAGTCCGCCCTCCCCAAGATTGCTTGCCCTCAAGCAATCGCAAGTCTGGATGCTGTAGAATCTCCTCATTCTCCCAAGTAGCATCCGCCAAAGGTAAATTCTTCCACTTCACCAAATACTCTTTAATTGTTCTCCTCCTCAAGGAACGCTCTCTGGAATCAATAATCTCTTCTGGGACCAATGTCAACTGCCCTTCTTCATCCAAGGGAGGCAACTGTGATGAAGCAACAACATTGTGTCCAAGTGCCTTTTTGAGGCGAGACACATGGAAAACGTTGTGGACCTTACTACTTGAAGGTAGTTCCAACTCATAAGCCACTGCTCCAACCTTTCTGACAATTTTGAATGGCCCATAGAAGCGAGGTTTAAGTTTCTCAGCTCCACTCTTCTTGAGTGTAGACTGTCTGTAAGGCTGAAGTCGAAGATAAACCATATCACCAACCTCAAACGAACGCTCAACACGCTGCTGATCAGCATACATCTTCTGCTGATTTTGTGCCATTTGAAGGTTGTCCTTCAAGGATTTCAATACATCTTGACTTTGCTGCAACCAATCCTTGGCTTGAGGAGCTTTGCTATCACCAAACACCAAATCAGCAAAGCTAGGGGCCTCGTAACCATAGAGAGCCATGAATGGAGACATCTTTATTGACATGTGGAAAGATGAGTTGTAGCAATATTCTCCTATGTGGAGCCATTTCACCCATGCTCTTTGCTGCTCCGAGACATAATTCCTGAGATAGCCCTCCAACCATTTGTTCACAATCTCTGTTTGACCATCCGTTTGTGGGTGATAGCTAGTGCTTGGAGTAAGCACTGTACCACTCATCCTAAAAATTTCCTGCCAAAAGGTGCTTACGAACTTGCTGTCCCTATCACTCACAATGTTTTTAGGCAACCCATGCAATCTAAACACTTCATGGAAGAACAAATCTGCAACTTGAGCTGCTGAAAATGTGCTAGTGACGGCGAAAAAATGAGCGAACTTGGTCAATCTGTCCACTACAACATAAATGCAGTCTTTGCCTTGAGCCCTAGGCAATCCGGTGATAAAATCCATCGAAATGCTCTCCCATTTTTGATTTGGAATGGGAAGTGGCTGCAGTACACCAGCTGGAAGAGAGTGCTCATTTTTGTTCATCTAACAAGTGCCACACTCCTTGATGTAACGCTGAACATCATCTTTCAACCCCTTCCAAGAGAACCTCTCTCGAATCTGCCTATATGTCTTGAAGTACCCTTGATGACCAGCAAGTGGAATGTCATGAAAAGTCATCAAAATCTTCTTCTTAAGTTTAGATTCAGCCACCAAGAAGATTCTTCCCTTGTAGTGTATCAACCCATCAACTACCTTGTACCTTCAATAATGCTGGTTGCAAACTGATTTTTGGCATAATCAGCAAGCAATATCTCCTTCCAATCAGCAGTAAGCTCACACAATGAGCTCAAATGAGGCCTTCTGGATAAAACATCAGCCACAACGTTGTTCTTCCCTTTGACATACTCAATGTCAAAATCGTAAGCTTGAAGCTTACTCACCCACTTCTGCTGTCTTTCATTCAAATCCTTCTGATGCATGAAGTGCTTGAGACTGTTGTGATCAATCTTGACCACGAATTTGCTCCCCACCAGATATTGTCTAAACTTGGCTAATGCATGCATGATTGCAAGCATTTCTTTGTCATAGATAGAATAGGTCCTTTCAACCCCCCTTAATTTTCTACTTTCAAACACAATAGGATGCTTATCTTGCATCAAAACAGCCCCAATACCTTCCCCTGATGCATCACACTGTAACTCGAAGGGTTTGGAGAAATCTGGTATGGCCAATATTGGACAAGAACTCATGATTTTCTTGAACTTATCAAACACACTTTGAGCCTTTTCTGACCACATGAAAGCCCCCTTTTTAGTGAGGTCAGTAAGAGGAGCAGCACTTTGAGAGTAGCCCTTCACAAATCTTCTGTAGAAGCCACCAAGACCCAAGAACCCCTTCAAATGAGTCAGATTTTCTAGAGGTGGCCAATCTATTATTGCCTTGATCTTTTCTGGATCAACCTTCACCCCATCAGCGCTGATTATATGACCAAGGTAGAGCAGCTCCTTCATTCCAAATTCACATTTGGATTCTTTCGCAAACAAACTTTCTGATTCAAGAATGCTAAGCACTTCCTCCAAGTGCTTGAGATGTTCTTCCCACGTCTTGCTGAAGATGAGAATATCATCAAAGAAGATCAACACAAATTTCCTCAACTGTTTCTGGAAAACTCTATTCATTCAAGACTGGAAGGTGGCTGGAGCATTAGTCAAGCCAAAGGGCATGACTAGTAACTCAAAATGACCATAGTGGCATCTGAATGCCGTCTTCTCAACATCTGAACCTCTCATCCGGATTTGATAGTAACCCGACCTCAGATCAATTTTTGAGAAGAATTTGGCACCATGTAGCTCATCAATGAGCTCATCAATCCGAGGAATAGGATACCGATTCTTTATTGTGCTTTGATTCAAGGCACGATAATCCACACACATGCGGATGGTGTCGTCCTTCTTCTTCACAAGAACTACAGCTGAAGCAAAGGGACTCTTGCTATGGCGAATGAAGCCCATCTCCAGAAGTTCTTTTATGTTCTTCTCAATTTCATCCTTCTGCTTCTTAGGATATTGATACAGAGTTGTGATGACTGGTTTGGCCCCTTCTTTGAGCTCAATGACATGCTCAGCTCCTCTTTCAGGTGGTGGCCCAGGGGGTAGATCAGCAAACACCTTACTCCTCTTGGTGAGTATAGATTGAATATCTGGAGGATATTCCCTCTTTGTCTCAACTGGACTAGCTGGAAGAACCATGCATTTCGCAGCCCACTCCACTTGGTCATGTCTAATCAGCCTCTCCATCCTTTTGAATGAAACTATTTGAGGACCACCATTGGACATTCCTCTCAACACCACCCTCTTGCCATCAGATTGGAACTTGAGCTCCATTGTCTATAGATTAAGAGAGATTTCCCCAAGTGAATGTAACCATTGTATGCCCAGTACTGCATCTGTGTCACCAATAGTAACCACATAGAAGTCGTCCTTGACTTCATAGTTTCCTAACTGCAAGGACATGTTAGGAACTCTTCGGGTGCAAGAAATATGAAACCCATCAGCCACCATGACTTTGAAGCCTTCAAATTCTTCAGTTTTGAGACCTCTCTTTGCAACCACATCTTTATCAATGAAGTTATGCGTCGCACCAGTATCAATTAAGACAACAATACGATGACCTCCAACTCCACCACGAACCTTGAAAGATTCGTTCTTTTTGAAATTAGAGAGTTGGGCAATAGGGCCCCCAACTCCTTGCTCATGATCGGACTCTTCTGTGGCTCTTTCATCCTCGCTGTCCCCAAAATAAGACTGCTGATCAGACATATCAGATGCTGATTCATAATCAGAGTAGGTCCCCATTTGATTATAACACCCTCTTCCAGGACATCTATGGCCTTTAGTCCAAGGCTCTAAACATGTGTAACACTTGCCCTCCTTTCTGAGCTGTTCACGTTGCTCTTCAGTCAACTTAGGTGGAAACTTCTTGTGCTGATTAGAAGAATGTCTCTTATCCTTTTTATGGCCAAAAGGCTTAGGCGGAAATTTGGGCCTAGGGGCTGATAACTCCATACTTCGTGACTTCTTGATTGCCTCATCAAGACTTGGTGGATCGAAAGCTTTAACCCACCCTTTCAAGGGTTCAACCAACCCTTCGGAAAACAAAACAACCAATCTTCTTTCGGTGATGTTGGGCACCATCACAGAAAGTCTCTGGAAATCAGCAATGTAAGAGTCCAAGGAGCCATGCTGCTTCAGTTGTGCAAGCTCACGAAATCTTACTTCAGGATCCTTAGTGTCAAACCTTTCAATCAGCTTGTTGGTGAATTCTCCGTAGGTTCGAATAAGGTTATGGCCAAGTGTGACCAAACCATGGTACCACCACTCATGGGCAGCTCCCTCTAAATGAAGTGTTGCAAACTTGATGGCATCTTCTTCTAGCATGGGACGAAGTGAAAGGTAGTTGTCTAACTTCTGAACCCACGATCTTGCTGAACACTTATCACTTCCATCGAAGTGAGCCAATGTTACCTTCCCTAAGGCTTGATGAAAATCAGTTCTAGGAGCCATATAAGCTCGGTTATCAGCTCTTCCTCCGTTTCTTCTGTTTCTCTGGTTCAAGAATTGATCAAAGGACCATTGGTCTCTAAGATCAGGAGGTAGGGTGGCATACTTCATGTAGGCTTGCCTGGCATCGTCTACCAAAGGAATGGTAGCTTCAACTTGCTGTTCTTCCCTCGGAGTGAATGTAGGAAAGAGCGGTCTAGAGGCTGATCCACTAGAGATGGCATCATGCTGTCCGATAGTTCTACTTCCTCCATTACCATTGTTTCCATTGTTCCCATTGTTCCCATTGACTCCACTGCTTTCTCCTGTAGCATGGTTTTGATTAGGAGTATGGTTCTGAGGAGTTTGCTGGTCCATTCTAGAAAGTAACCGGGACATCATCTCAATCATTCCATCAAACTTCTTTTCCATCCTTGCATCCTTCTCATCCATGGCCTGCCTAAGATTGTCTGACATATTCTCAACTGTTTTACCCGTATCCACTGCTCTTCCGGTTTCTCTCAAGGCTTCTGAAAGAGTATCTGCTTCTGGCACTGGCGGAAGCTGTATCTGTTGTCTTCTGGCCTGACCTCTAGTGAAGTATCTGCAATCACTGTCACTCATCTGACCACTGAATCACTGTTGGGCACAGGTTGGCAGAATCATGGCTCTGATACCACTGTAATGAACCAGACCAATTTTTTTTTTGATTTTTTTCACAAATGATTACAATGCAACATGCACCCGTTAAGGTTAGCATAAACCAAAACGATGCGAAAAGTAACTCTAACCAGAATGTACACCAGGATCCCGATGTGGGCAAGGTGTGAGCATTGGTCAGAGGATCTATGCAAATGCCAAACTGAAAGGAACTCTAACCAGGAATGGCGCCGAGTGATGGCGAGCGTATGGTCAGAGGATCAATGCATGTTGAACAGAATGTAACCCTAACCAAGAATGGCGCCGAGTGATGGCGAGCATATGGTCAGAGGGTCCCTAAACTACTCAACTGAAAGCAATTAGGCAGCAAGCCAGCCTCTTCCACTTATTCAGTGGGAAATACATGTAAATTCAAAATGAGAGAAGAGAATTGCTGACAGTACTACTGTTCAGCTTACAATAATTAGAGAGCTTGCCAATATCATAAGATTCTAAACTTCCAAAGCTATAACAAGTTAAGAACCCTCTTCTACACTCTCAAACTCTTTGAATATCAACTCCTCACACAACTAATAAACTTTCTCAAATCTGGCATGACTGTTTTTGACAGAATTAATACAGAACAGCAGCATAAAAACTCACTAAAATGCACGTAGCTAGCTCCAAACTCAACCTATTGATGAGATATTGAATGCAGATTACTCTATTAATGATGGCGCCTAAGATGCAACCCCAAAACCATCCCAAATATCACTCATATATTTTGCACAAAACCCAATACATCTCCCAAATGGTACGGCCCAGCTGCAAGGGCGAATTTGTTCTATAAAATCAAAGAGACACAAATAAAATCTGGAAATTGGCTAGAATGGTCGCCCCTCATAAACAGATAGATAGATTCAATACCCAGAATGATAGCATTTTATTTCATGAGCTATGAGTGAATCTTACATTTCTCAATGACATTCAACAACATCAAAATATGACAGAAAATGCAAACTAGAACTCCAAAATGCAATTACTCAACTGGAAATGCAATTCAAACCTATTACAAGCTAACCTCTCAACTAGTTGCTATCTTTCAAGCAAGAAGATGAGCCCATGCTAGGAGGTATGCTTTCCTCGAAGCGAGTGCCTGAAGACAATTCAGCAACATAACGATGTGGTAGACAAAAGATCCCAAATGAAGAGCTGAGGACTGATTAAATAGACGAGAGAAACATCTAGAAGCTTCAAGAAGGCGCCCAAACCCTAATTTCAAATCCACCTTTTTCCCTCCAAAGGATGGCGTCCTTTTTCACCATTGAAATATTTCACTTTTTAAAATAAAATAAAATCTCTTAAATAGGCGTCCCTTTCCTTAATCTCAATATTTGACATTTAAAAGATATAACTTATCTCTCCATGGCGCCTGGACCCTCAAAGTTCCCCTTTTTTAAAAACAACTTAAAGTTGTACTGCTAGGCAAGGGGTATAATATTAAAAATATAATATTATAATGAAAATACTTATCTCTCCAAGAAATATGCGCCCAAGGGCAAGAATTGAAGTGCCAGCTGAAACAACCGAAGAAGATGACCAGCTGAACTGAACCCAACCTGTCCACTGCTAAAAATAGAATTTACTAAAAATAGTAAATTCACGAAGTTGCTCAGAAAGCCAAACTGAACACACCACTGCGAAGCTCTCTGAAAACCCAGAAAGAATCCGCAATCAAAATTCCAAACTTCAAGCAACAACCTCCTCAAAATTAGGAAACCCTAATTTCCCATCCGCGTAGCCCACGGGCCTCCGGAATAGGCCAACGGTCATCAGAAACGATCACATCTGAGAAGGGGACATTACATTCTTCTTCTAGATTTAGTAATAAAGCTTGCTTGTCAAGCAAGCCCTAGATTGTGAAAGCAAGGAGATTTTAGGGTTCCCTACTCTTCTCTATAAATAAGAGCCTTTGCTCATTTAGTTTCTTTAACTTATTGTCATAGCAAATTGCGAGCCTAATTGCTGCAAATTGTTATTAAGTTTCAGTTCACTTAGTTTCAACCTGCTAGTGAGAACAAACGTTGAGCCTATTGTGCCTTCTATTTGTTGCTCAAGTATTGTTCATTTGTGTTGTGATAAGCAAATTGTTGAGCCTCTTTAGCCAACAAGGAGTTAGTGAGATTGCTGTTTTCTATTGTGTTAAGAATAAGATTGCAAGCCTCCTTCGCTACAATTTCTTGTTCAAGGCATGTTAGAAGCGAGCTTTGTTTCAAAGATTTGAGTAATAAAATCATGAGCCTCTTTTGCCTAGGTCCAAAATCTCAGATTGCAGTTATCTATGTTCTACGTTTATGATCTTTATTTCAGCTTGCAGTGAAGTGTGTAGGTGTTCGTTGAAAGAGAGATTATCGGAGTATTTTTGTCAGAAAATCTACCTTGTTAATTCCTGACTTCTCTTGCTCTGCTATTACTTGAGAGGTTAGGAACGTCTTTAGTTTAAGTTAGTCGTAGTTGAAACTTCTTATCAGAAAATCTCAGCTGCGGCATTTGTGTTTAAAAAACCTTGTGCTCTAAGCTGATCAAAAAGATAGGCAACTTAGTTTTAGTTTACTTTCTTTCAAACACCATCAGCAAGAGGGAGCTTCCCCTCCTAATTTGAAGAGCAGTTTATCTGTGCATAGCTGTCCATTTTCAAATCCGCATTCCAGAGGTGCGAATTTAAACGCCAACATATAGGAAGATGATTACATTGTCAGTTCACAGTGATCCAAAACGTACATACTAGGTTGGGATTGTAAGATACAAGAATCTAGTAATGTAGGACACGACACTATGCTCAATTGGTTAATGGAATCGGTCACTCAACCAATCTCTTCAACGAAGGGAGGGCTGTAATGTCCCCTTCTCAGCAGTGATCGTTTCTGTTGACCGTTGGCCTATTCCGGAGACCCGTAGGCTGTGCGGATGGTGAAATTAGGGTTTCCTAGTTTTGAGGAGGTTGTTGCTTGGAGTTTGGGATTCTGATTGCGGATTCTTTCTGGGTTTTCAGAGAGCTTCGCAGTGGTGTGTTCAGTTTGGCATTCCAGGCAACTTCGCGAATTTACTATTTCTAGTAAATTCTATTTTTGGCAGTGGACAGTTTGGGTTCAGTTCAGTTGGATCACTTCTTCAGTTGTTGCAGCTGGCACTTCAGTTCTTGGCCTTGGGCGCATTTTTCTTGGAGAGATAAGTATTTTCATTATAATATTATTATTTTAATATTATACCCCTTGCCTAGCAGTGCAACTTTAAGTTGTTTTTAAAAAGGGGGACTTTGAGGGTCATGGCGTCATAAGGAGATAAATTATAATTTTTAAATGTCAAATATTGAGACTTGTGATTTGGGACGCCCTTTTGAGAAGATTGTTTTTATTTTAAAAAGTGAAATGTTTTATTGATGAAAATGGACGCCATCTGTTGGAGGGAAAAGGTGAATTTGAAATTAGGGTTAGGGCGCCCTCTGGAAGCTTCTAGATGTTTCTCTCTCGTCTATATAATCAGGCCTCAGCTCTTCATTTGGCATCCTTTGTCTACTACACCGTTATGCTGCTGGATTGTCTTCAGGCACTCGCTTCGAGGAAAGCATACCTCCTAGCATTGGCTCTTCTTCTTGCTTGAAAGATAGCAACTAGTTGAGAGGTTAGCATGTATTAGGAATTATATTGCATTTTCAGTTTAGTCTATGCATTTGGAGTTCTAGTTTTGCATTTATGTTCATTTCTGGAAATTGCTGAATATCATATGGGAATGTAAGAATTGCTCGCTGCTTTTGAAATAAAATTATTTTGGTTCTGGGCATTAAAGAAATCTGTTTCCCTAAGCTAGGCGACCATCTCTGCCAAGTTATAGATTTTATATTGCTCATTTGGATTTTTAAAAGAAAATCGCCCTTGAAAGAGGGCCGTACCTTTCTGGAGTTGGCTTTGGGTTCTGTGCAAAAAAAATGATAGTCATTTGGTAAGGTTTATGCATTCCAATTGGGGCGCCATCATTACTAGAGTAATCTGCATTTGGTTTTATGTCAATTGGGTGTGTTTTGGGTAAGTTATGAGCATTCTAGTGAGTCACTATGTTGCTGTTCTGAGTAATTTCTGTCATAATCAGTCAATATCAGACTTGGGAAAGTTAATAGCTGAGTGAGTAGTTGTTGTAAAGGAGTTTGAAAGTATTGGAGAGGGTTATTGTATTGTTGCAGCATTGAAGGCCTCTAATCTTGTGATTCCGACAGGTTCTCTGATATATTGTAAGCTGAACAGTAGTACTGTCAGCAACTTTAATATTATTGCAAAATCAATGTTTGTATCTGCCCACTGAATAAGTGGAAGAGGCTGGCTTGCCGCCTATTTACTTAGTTTCTTTGTAATTTCCTAAATCTCCGCCATATGGTCGCCTCTTATCCATCACGGATTGAGTAGCACATACTTGGTGTTGAGCTACATTTTCAGTATTGCATTAGATAGGGATCCTCTGACCGAATGCTCGTCGTTCACCGGCGCATCTCGTGGTTAGAGTTCTTATTCAGCATCTTCCTTTAAGATCCTCTGACCAATGCTCACACCTTGCCCACATCGGGATCCTGGTGTACATTCTAGTTAGAGTTACTTTCCGCATCGTTTTGGTTTATGCTAACCTTAACGGGTGCATGTTGCACTGTAATCATTTGTTAAAAAATCAAAAAAATTGGTCCGGTTCATTACAAGGGCCATTCATTGAAAAATGAATGTGCGGGGGACCACATTATCAATCCGTGGTTGGCGGAAAAGCACCCGAGTGATGTTTCTCTTCCACAACCTGACAACCGAAGAACCAAGATTTGAAAGGGAAGAACCTGGGCCGTCTTACTTCTATTTGTGCAAAAGTTGTTAAAGCTGTGTATGTATTTCTTATACTTTCATACTCTGTTATTCATTTGAAAAATTAAAATTATTTAAATTGGGAAAAGCTTTAAAATCATATTTATATGTTGTACTTTATTTCGAAAAGAAAAGAAAAATTTTGTTACTATGTTATTTACTCGTTTACTTTGGTTAAAAGTTGTAAAAGTTAGAAATTTTTATTTTACGTAGATGTCGGGTCGTTACATGAATTCCAAAACCCTAACCTCCCATGAAACTTCACGTTTGGTGACTTGAATCTAACGCCTGCCATAAAAACAAGCTGAATTCAGCATTCCAGACCCTAGGTTGTATTGCTAAAAAACTCACTCTAAAACCCTAACTACCTTGATCCATCTTGCCACGTGAGAATTGCTTCCTAGGGTTTGACAAGGTTTGAAAACCATAATTTACTCCTTTGACTTAAGGTATGACAAAACCCTACGCACAAGACTTGGTAAAACTAACAATAAACTCACAAGAAATTGTCATTAAAGTCTGCAATAATTGAGATCAAAGAACTGCTGTCCAGTCCTCCTCTTAACAGCTGAAAGTTGTCACTTGCCAAAGCTATCATACAAACCCGATACACTCAAGTACCTTCTCCAAACTAGCTGAAATTTTCATGGAAACATTAGGATTCCAATCGCAAAGCAGCACACATGAAACACTAATACTGATCTTCAATTGAAACAGCCACAAAAACCCTTCATTTGATGTCCAAATTAACCCCTACAAAACTCAAATCACTATCAAACTACATGCCTCACATTGTAACATGACTCCAAGAAAGGATGGTACACTTGTTTTGTGGACTAAGCTACTCAAAACTAGTCATAAAAGACCAAGGCATTTCATTCAGTCATCCATCTCACTTAAACTCACATTATTCTTCTTTGAGGCGATCTGTTATGTCACATATGCTACACTAAAAAATGCAGTCACCAATCAGATGTGCTTTTAGATTATGCTTGTCACTTAGAACTTACCTTTCCCCTCTAGAAACACCTCTTAGCCAATGATGAGAAAAACACATCCAAACATGCTCCTGACTGTTTTGTCACTTAAAATTTCATAATATACACCTAGGCAAACTTTTCCAAATGTGCCGCTTAAAACATCTCTCATCTCTCAACCATGCTTTTTATGAATCTGTTGTCAGTTTGTTGGTACTTAGCCCCCACTTTGCCAGTTTTTCTTGATTCCTTTTTCCTTAGTGCAATTAGGTTTCTTTTTTCCCATTGCATAAAACCAATCTAAGATATTTCCTATGGGTTCCCATGAGTTATTATGCCTAATTCATTATTTGTGTTCACCCTTCATGTGCCTATAGTTAACAAAATAGTTATATTATTTTTGTATTCAGTTCTTGAGTGTAAAAGAGTTGGAAGTTGACGACGGCTGGTAGTTCTCAACAACTGTCAGCCACCTTATATACCCCTATTGTAATCAAGAACAGCGACCGCATGCATATGTGATGCAGGAGCATCCAGGGCATACGAGCAATCTTGCATCAAACTAGGTTATTTCTTTTCAATAAGGGCTAAATCGGATGGAAATTCACTGCGTATGGCGGTCTACAGAAGTTCAAGCTTAGGAGAAACAAACTTCATCACTCGGCATTCATTCAACAAACTATCAGAGTGACAGGGAGATTTTAGAGACACCTTGTTTCATGTCCTTTCGACATAGCGATGGCAATAGACGACAGGAGGTAACAACAGTCAGCATCGGTCAAAGGTTCGTCATCAGGTTAACAAGTGAACATCAGCAAGACAAAATAAGGAGTCCCTTCGATACTCCGACAAGGTGTCGTTAGTGTGCTCATATCGAGATGACATCATTTTCGACAGAATGTCAAAATGAGTCCCCTCAAAATCCCGATAAGCATTTCATCACAGGGATAGATACTTATCAACAGGACACAATAATGAGTCCCTTCAACATCTCGATAGCGCCTCATCGAAGAGAAAGTGGAATTTTGGCAAGACAGTCTTAAGAGTCTCTTCAACATGCTGATAAGATGGGACCCAACAGAGTGACGATAAAGGTGAACAATGACATCAGAAGTGACAAGTGGCATTAGCCCGACAGCCTGCTAGGATTTTGTGGGCCCATATCCTTTTGCGGCAATATAGTAGGGAACAGTGTGGATTTGAAGGAAAAGATCTAACGGCTATGATTTAAGGGATGACGTGGAAGTTCTTCATCAAAGAGATATATGGATATCAGTTGAATGGAAATGCAAGTCTTGACGACATTTCAATAAAACTTCTTCAGCGAGACCTTGCCATATCGGGCTGAGAGGATTCGAAGTCCCCTCGATACTGCGATGACAGGAAGGTGGATGAAAACGTGAGTAGATCAATGGCGATAGGTGGACGAGTAAAGTGGCGACACGTGGCACAATGTTATCCGTTGATTTCACATCTCCGTTGTGAATCAACGCAATTTCAATCAGCAATTGGCGTCAACCTAACAATGAAGCATAGATTCGAAGATGAGTTCCTAGCGCGAACGAATAGAAATGAAATGGCTGATAACGAGGTAATTGCCTGGGAGATTTTGATGTCCATTGGATGACGAGGCGGTACTAAGACAACTCGAAGGGAAAAGAATGTCGAGAGGTTAAGCCGACCTGAAGAAGGAATACAGTATATAGAGACAAAGAGAAGGTGGCAGGGAGCATGTTGATCAGGAGATTGAAGAGCAGAGTTGAAGGTCGATCTGCTTGTTTGATCGTTATCTTTGTAATCAAGCAGCCCGTGTAAAATTGTAGTTTCATTTCCATTCTGGAATAATAAAATATATGTGTTTTCTTCCTGCATATTGGTTGTTCTTCCTATGTTTGTTACTGTGAGGTTGTGACGGTAAGGGGAGCACCCTTCACATCAAGTGGTATCAGAGCAGGTTCTCCTGAGTCTATAAACAAAGCGTCGAACGTGAGGCAGTTTGCAGCAGGACTTGTGAGTGTGGGCAGAAGTCAAGATGCCTCCTATACCTATCCAGTGCGGTAGAGGTAGAGACAAAGGCAGAGGCGAAGGAGGAAGAGATCCTCCTAGGGATGAAATTAGAGCCATCAGAAGGCAGATGGATACCTTGTAGGAAGAGATTTGTAGGAGAGAAGTGCATCAAGAAAGAGATGATAGTGAGGATGAAACTAAAGAGGAAGTGGAAGAGGAAAAACAGGATCAAGTGGATCCTGGAGAAATGAGATTGCTGAGAGCAATATCTAGCCTTGGAAAGAAACCTAAAATGGAGGTTTCAACTTTCAATGGAAGCCTAAATATTGAAGAGTTGATCGATTGGATCAATGACATGGAGGAATTTTTCAAGTTTGAGGAGATTGAAGATTCTCACTGAGTGAGGTTTGCAAAGAAAAAGTTAAAAGGTCATGCCGGTATATGGTGGAAAGAGATCCAGATTGAAAGAGGAAGACAAGGGAAGGATAAAATTTCTAAATGGGACAGAATGGTGGCAAAACTGAATAAGTAATTTATTCTAGTTAATTATGAGTTGGAGCTGCTCAAGAAGATGTAGAATCTGAGACAAGGAACAAGGACGGTAAAGCAATACACAAAGGAATTTCACAAGATCTTGATTATAACAGGACATTCTGAAGCGAATAAGGAGAAAGTAGCTCATTATCTTAACAAGTTGAAACCTAGCATACAAGAAAAGTAGGCACTAGTAAGAATATACACCATTGAGGATGCATATCAATTTGCATTGAAAGTAGAAGAAAGATTGAACAGAAAATTTGAGAATAAGCAAAAAGGGAAAGGTAAAAGTTATGTGCAGTAAAACGAGGATGAACAGCAGATTAGAGACACTAAGGACAACCAGGATGAAAGAGGTGAAAGCTCAAACAAGTTTCGTGAGCAAAATTTCAAAGGAAGAGGAAGATCAGGTAGAGGCTTTGGAAGAGAAGGCTTCCATGGAACCTGTTTTCAATGCAGAGGACATAGAGCCTTTGAGTGTTCTCAACATCAAGGAAGGACAAATAGAAGACTAGAAGGTAATGCTCGAGTTGCCCATGTAGATGAAGATCCTCAGTATTCACATTCAGAAGATGCTGAAAGGGGCGAGTACCTTGTTGTCAGAAGAGCCTTACTGAATGAAGAGAAGGAACTAGACCAAAGAAAGAGCCTATTTCGTACTCAATGTAAGTGTGAAGGTAAAGTTTGTAATGTGATTATTGATGGTGGTAGTACTAAGAATCTTGTTTCTAAGGAAATGGTGAACAAGTTAAAGCTATAAAGGAGAAGGCACCCACATCCTTACAGAATTGCTTGGTTGCAGGATGACCGTAAGGTTTTGGTGAATGAACAATGTTTGGTAAGGTTTAAAATAGGTGATTACCATGATGAAGTTTTGTGTGATGTTATGTCTATGGATGTTTGTCACTTGTTATTGGGAAGGCCTTGGAAGTTTGACAGGAGGGTGCTATATGATGGGTATGCCAATACCTACTCCTTGTTAAAGGATGGAATAAAGCACAAATTGAAACCTTTGAATAAAGAAGGAAAGGTATGTAATAACACTAGAAAATGCTTGGTTAATGGAGTTAGAAAATTAGTTGAAGAGGATGAAGATGAAGATCAGTATTTGCTAATGCAAGTTGCAGTTGTGTTGATTGCATTCAGAAGGGGTAGAATGAATGTTTTGGTGGAGGAAGAAGAGGTAAAACCTAATTTTTGTGAAAATGTTGTTGCTGATTTATGTGAGCATGATGAGATTAGTGTAGAAAATCGTATTACAACAGTGAGTACATTGATGAATGAAGGTACTACAGTTGTAAGTAAGGAAGAAGGTGAGAAAGTGTATGTTGGCTTGTATGGTGAGCTTTTGTTTACATCAGTTGATGACAGTTTATTGCAGGATGACAAGGAAGAATAATTTGATTGTGTTACTAACATTAATAAGGATACAAAGGAGGGGGATGGAAAGTATGAGTATTTTGATTGTGATACTGACATTGAATTTGCAGTTGAGAACTACTTTTCAGGAGATATAGGAAAAGAGGAACACATGGAACAAATGGAGATTGAAAATGAAATGATTAATGCAGCAGTAATAGGGGAAGAGGTAATGCATAAGTTTCCTTATTTTACTGAAGAAGATAAAATTGGTGATTATGATTTTCCAACATTTCATAGTGCAAATTGGTGGGAATTGGAATTTATGAAAAGAGGAAGGAAGAGGGGAAGAATGAAGGATGGAAGGGACATCAAATTGCAAAGGTAGGCTTGGAAAGATGTTCAGAATGATAAGGTAAATAGATGGATCCAAGACAAGCACAAGATCTACAAATGTTTATGAGTTCAACTCATGAAACATTTTCGAATAACCCTCGGTGTCTGATGCAGGAGCATCCAGGCCATACGAGCAATCTTGCATCAAACTAAGTTATTTCTTTTCAATAAGGGATGAATCGGATAGAAATTCATTGAGTATGGCAGTCTAGAGAAGTTCGGGCTTAGGAGGAACAGACTTCGTCACTCAGCGTTCGTTCAACAGACTATCAGAGTGATAGGGAGATTTCAGAGACACCTTGTTTCATGTCCCTTCAACATAGCGATGGCAATAGACAACAGGAGGTAACAAGAGTCGACATTGGTCAAAAGCTCATTATCGGGTTGACAAGTGAACGTCGCCAAGACAAAATAAGGAGTCCCTTTGATACTCTAACAAGGTCTCATTGGTGTGCTCATATCAGGCTAACATATCATTTTTGGCAGAACATCAAAGTGAGTCCCCTCGAAATCCCAATAAACATTTCATCGCAGGGATATATACTTATCGGCAGGACATAATAATGAGTCCCTTCGACATCTCGATAGCACCTCATCGAAGAGAAAGTGGAATTTTGGCGAGACAGTCTCAAGAGTCTCTTCGACACACCGATAAGATGGGACCTGACAAAGTGACGATAAAGGTGAACAATGACATCAGAAGTGATAGGTGGCGTTAGCCCAGTAGCCCGCTAGGATTTTGTGCGCCCATACCCTTTGCCAACGATATAGTAGGGAACGGTGAGGATTCGAAGGCAAAGATCTAATGGCTATGATTTAAGGGATGACGTGGAAGTTCTTCATCGAAGGGATATATGGATATCAGTGGAATGGAAATGCAAGTCCCGATGACATTTCAATAAAATTTCTTCAGCGAGACCTTGCCATATCAGGGTGAGACGATTTGAAGTCCCCTCGATACTGCGATGGAAGGAGTGTGCACGGAAATGTGAGTAGATCAATGGTGATAGGCAGACAAGTAAAGTGGCAACACATGGCACAATGTTATCTGTTGATTTCACATCTCCGTTGTGAATCAACGCGATTTCGATCAGCGATTGACATCAGCCTAATGATGAAGCATAGATTCGAAGATGATTTCCTAGAGTGAATGAATAGAAATGAAGTGGCTAATAACAAGGTAACTGTCTGGGAGATCTCAATGTTCATTGGACGATGAGGCGGTACTAAGACAACTTGGGGGGAAAAGAATGTTGAGAGGTTAAGCCGACCTAAAGGAGGAATACAGTATATAGAGACAGAGAGAAGGTGGTGGGGAGCATGTTGATCAAGAGATCGAAGAGCAAAATTGAAGGTCGATCTGCTTGTTTTATTGATATCTTTGTAATCAAGCAGCCCATGTAAAACTGTAGTTTCTTTTCCATTCCAGAATAATAAAATATCTATGTTTTGTTCCTGCATATTGGTTGTTCTTTTTGTGTTTGTTATTGTGAGGTTGTGATGATAAGGGGAGCACCCTTCATCAATATGGAATTTCCTTGGGAAACTTATGAACACTATGAATGAAATAAATGATACATCCTTGTGCACTTATTGTTATGATTTCTTATATCCTAGCAATTATTATACTGTTTACTTTGTGCTAATCAAATAAGTAGACTCAGGCAATAAACAATCGACATCATTTCCTATAAGAATCCTAGTAGAATACAAAGTAAAGTCAGGAAAAATGGCAATATAAATGGGGCAACCAATAGAGGAACCAGTACAAGCCAACGGGGAAAGAGAAGACAATCCCACACGAGATCTTGTGAATTTGTGGGACATATCCATCAAGGAACACATTCAGAGTAAAGTCGTCAGAAGAAAGACCCCTCAAGACGTGATCTGGAACAATCTACAAGTAAATGATGAAGTAGACCATCTTTTGAGCTGATTGTCAAGACTCCTTGCATGACACTTTATCATTCTACAAGACCTCCATGCAGAGAAAGAACAAGAATAGCACCGCTAGCAAATACTACAACGATATGAGGAAAGGAACCGAAGGGAAGAACATGATGTCAACGAATGATGCACCTCTAGAAATTAATGCCCCCATATCTAAATAAGGACAAGAAAAGATCACAAAGTGATCATGAACCATTTGAGGAGAAAGTGAGAAGATCCATAAGGATAAAAGAACAGAGGGAATGAAGGAGAAGATTGAAGGGAATAATTGACAAAACCAAAGGGTTCTTGAAGGAAAGTCCAAGCCCATCCAAAGAGTAAAAGCCGAAGTGTAGAAGTCGTAATCAAGAAGAAAAAGACCATCACGATTGAAGAACATACAAAGGGAGAAAGGGAGGAAATTGCAAGGCATATACTGCTCCCTGACAAAACATACATAAATCTTGCCAACCAAGCGGGAAAACCATCTATACCATCAACATCGAACGAAGAAGGGAGGAAGAGCATGTACACGTACTAATGGAAATGTATGAGAACAACATATGTCCTATCATAAAACTTTCACTTATAGAAGAACCATGTAATGTCCCATTTTTTATCACATGGAAAAATATAATATTATTTTAATTATTTAATATTTCCTCCAAATGTTAATTCGAAAGGGAAATATTCTTAATTAAATAATATTATATTTAGGTGGCTTATAAAATACAAAATCAAAATTAAGTCACAATTTTGGAAAATTTAAAGAGAAGAAATTTGAACAATCAGGCAAGCTGAAAAGTCAAGGGTCAAGGCAAAGGTGAATAAAAGAATTGACAAGAGCTCATTGCAGGCATGGTTGATTGTGTTTTTGGAGAAGCTTGGCTTTCTCATAACTTGAGGACAAAAACCCTCATGTTTTCAAAATTGGACGAAAACCCAATCTCTGAACTAGCAAAGTCACTCAAATTTTGCAGTTGATTTAATGATTGAAGTTCATGAAATTTGTGATGGTTTTGAATATTAATGCAGATTGAGTTGTCTATAGGATTGATTCTGGTCAAAAAATTTAAATGTGAAGGTTACCGTGAGATTGACTACTTCCAAAATGTTGTGTTAATAATTCCTGAGCGGGTTTCAAGCTAAGTTATTAATATCTGGAGCATAGTCGTGGAGATTTCTATATTTTCATTGTTTCAGAAAATTCACCATTCCTCATCTTAACATTTGGAATAGGAAGATAAATCCTAAAGGATACCACAGAATTGGTGGAAACTCGCATGGCATGAGAACAAAAGGGAGACGAAATCAATTATCAATAATGGAGCTGTCGTTATTTCTAAAGAGCATCGTGGAATCTGATGGAGTTTGAAAACTTATTTACAGCATCGTTATGGATAGTGGTGTGGGAAAAGGAGATGAGGGGAACCAAACACTTATTGAGAGATGCGACAGGAGTTAAGGAGCACCGTTGCAAAAAATAGTGTTTAAATATGACTTTTCAAAGCCATCATTCCTAGTCGCGACCCTTCGGTGCTTCTTGAAGCACATCGGATATCTATTATTTCATGGAATTCATCTTAAAGTAGTTTCTTTAATACTTCAGCACAAAGAATAGAAGTCGTGATTTAGTTTTCCGCCACTTGGAGGATATCTGTCGAGAACCCAGAAAAGATGAAGGAGAAAGGAGCATTAGCTGTATGATGATATTGTAACTGCAGGTTTGAATAGTTGAGGGCAAGTTGGAGATAATCATCCTTGTTATCATAGACAATTTTGGATGGACTTCTTTTCTTTGTCAACATGACTATATTCTCAAATTGCTGCAGACAGGAAGAGTATTGAAGCTAGAGGTGTCCATTTGATTGAAGAAGACAATTCATTTGAACTAGAGCAAGGATCAAATGCTTTCCGACGCAATATAATTTCCTGAGGCCGTTTCATATTTGAAGATTTCAAAGGCTGAATCATTCAAAGTGAGCAGCTATTCTGCACTACAGCTTAAAGAGTTGTCAATACTAGGGAAGGAGGAGACGATTCTTAATTGTGGAAACTAAAAAGTTAATTAGTGACGGTTTAATATTTTATCTTTGAGCTGTTGGTTTTATCTGGAAGGAATTCAATAACACTTACAAGTAAAATAAGAGTCGTGGCATTAGAGACAAGCGTACCTTGAAACGTGGAAAAGAGGAAAGAGTCTTCAAATTATATGGAAGTGTTGATGTGTTTTTTGTGACCGCACCAAACAGCAGAACGAAATAGTTTAGGGCTACTCCATTCTCTCTTGATCAAAGTATTCCGTGTGCTAAGATTGCGAGATAGATCACACGTTCAACTCCAAGGTTCCTTAAGTGCGAATAGACCCAGTTTGGTTGATGTGTATTTGCTGTGTTCTTATGAGGGGACTTACACAATTGTTCAGATTTCTTGCAGTTAGCAGTTAATGTATGATTTTGAAGGGGATTCTTGTGCGTATGATTTGGCAATGTGGTTCGTTTTCCTAAAACTAATCAGAAATGTGCAGAAAGTAAAAGAATATAGGGCCTAAGAATTTTATATTCTACTCTAAATGCAGGATATGTGGAGCTTCGTTTCAATAGACTTCAACCAGATTTCACCTAGCCTCACGTCGGACAGCCTCAGTAAAATCGGTGCAATCTTCAAGGGGATAGCAAAAGGTTTTCAAATTATGATTTAGCATACATACACCATCACAACGACGCATAGGAGTATACAAATCACAACCGAAGTTAGAGTCAAGATAATCTCCAGTTGACCACGCAAGGCAAACTTATCATCAACAAGTTGCTAGTGGTATGGAATAAAGCGAAGCTATCTCAATAAAACACCACACATCAACGTAAACTACTGGCATGAAATTAAGCTACTTGGATTCGAAAGGAAGAAGAGACCTTGCTAGCTATTGATGACAAGACGAATTCCACCATCAATGAAAAGATCAATTATCATAAAAAGTGTTACACAACAATCTCCTCAAAAGTTTTCAAAGGGAAAACTTTCTTTCTCTTCCACACTATGCTAAGCAAAATGACTACTATGCAATCTCTCCAATCTCTAGCTCTAATGCTAATGCCTGATCTAATGTCTAATGAATTACAAATGAGGGGGACTCCCCCTTTTATAGCTAGCCAAGTCCCAATAGACGGCTAGGGTTACAATTAATAGAGTGGCCAGAATCATGCCACCTCAGCCCTAACCCTAAAAACTGCCAGAATAGGGAGTGGTACATTAAATGAATCAAACATTCCCACTCACTCCCATAAATAGAAAATGTAATAAATGCCCATATTCAGTCTGTTGGGTACTTAGGCAGCCTATATGGATACGATGAGAAACCTTGCAGCCTAATGTAAGAAAATCTCGGAAATTGTATGAACCAACACCCATACCTCTCAACCAGCTCTTGGGCTTCCCTTGAGATTCTATGATGCAACCGCTCTTGAAGCAGCCTCGTGATGTACATGGTGAAAGAATCGTTGACACGTTTGTGGTGGGTTGTGCTTGACAGGTGCAACTGCGGACAAGCCTCATGGATTTTGAATTGATGAGAGCCACATCCGACAGGTTCCTTGTAAGATATTCCCCTGTACTTCGTCATCCGTGCCAACATATAAATGATATAAGAACTCATGTAAAATGTCTTCGTTCTCCTCAAGCTTAGGAGCTGCTCATGCAAATTATCACTGATCATCGCAGCCCAATTGATATAGTCCTTCCCTTCTAGCACCAGGTTGATGTAGTAAAACATCCAAGGTTCAAAAATGAATGATTGTGCACAACCTCCAACCCTGCTCAGCATCATGATGAGGTCACAGTATTCCTGCTTGAAGTCATCCGCTATGATCTGCTTGGGCAACTTCGTTCGAGAAGGCTTGGGAATGGTCATCCAGTGGGTGTTAATTGTCTCCATGCATCGCTCAAAAGCAGAAGCATACATCCGCTCTGCTCGCTCCCTAGATTTGTAAATCATGTTCCTGTGCACCAGGATCCTGAAAGCTTCGCCAATGGCTGTCGGAGTAAGATTAGCGAGCACTTGGCCATCTGGTGACATGATCGATCGATGATCCTTCTCATAGTAATTGGCGCACTCCATCATCAGCTCCGAGCATTGAATGGCTGGCGGAAAACCAGCAGCTGCATATAGTCCGCTTCGAACAATGTTGTGCGAAGTAGTCGAAGCCCGATGAATTCCGATTCCAAAAATCCTGTTTTTGAAGGTCTCTAGGTTGACGGAGCCCAAGTTGGTGTCTGTCAACTTGCCCAATTTTGAAATGAATTTTGACTCTGGCATGAAGGTCTTGCTCAGCTTCTTGATCACAGCTTGCCTGGATGCACCATTGTCCTTTCCAGTTGTCCTCGCCTCAGCCATCTGCAAACAATAACATCCATCAGCAATTTAATCTAATAAAATAATACATGACATTGCATAGGGGCTGCAGTCGGCTTCAAGAGCATTTCCAATTTGCAAACCTCAGCTTCTTTTATTGAACTTCAACACTTAGAAAAGTTTCTAAGTAAATTTCGGTGGCTTCACTACTCAGCAACTCCAACTTTGCACCAGCAAGTGCGCACTTCACAACTTAGCACTCTTTAAATTCTCAACAACTTCTCTGCTTCAAGGCGTCCTCCTTAACTGGAAACTTCAACTAAGCTCAACCAAGACAAGCTCTAGCAATCAGCAAGTTCGAATTCAAGCTCTTAGCAATCAGCAAACTCAAGTCTTCAACCAGCAAGTGCGTCCCTTTTGGTTTCAGCTATGCCACTTCTCTAGCAACTCAAGGCGTCTCCCTCAGCAACCTCAGCAACTTAAAACTTTGAACTCTTCAAGCAATTCACTGCAATGCTTCCCTTAGAGCAAATTCGACTTCTTCTAAGCTATGAAAACAAGTGAGAAACTTGTTCATTTTATAGCCAAAATTCGAATTCTAGAAGAAGTTAATTTTAGCCAGTGCATTAAACTTCCACTACTCCACTTCAAGAATTCGAATTTTCCCTCTCTGGTATTACTGACACTTGTCACCCGACGTCAAGAATCTTATTCTTCTAGAAACTTGACTTTGACTGGCATCTTCGAATTTATTTTCAAAAAATTTAATTTAAATTCATCCTTTTTAATTCACCAGTCGGAATCCTGTCACTTGAAATTCGAATTTTAACTCTTCATCATCTCTGGGAAATTCATCTTCGAAGAATTCGATCGAAATCATCTAGGCAACTTACTTCAAATTCATCACTCAGAGAATTTTAAGAAATTCATTCCGAAAACACATTTTATTCAAACTTGCCTTAGAAAATTTTAAATTTTCCCTTAGAAAAATTCACAGTTTGAGCACTGATTAAATTCTTCACTGAAAGAGTGTGGGCGAAGTTCGGAAGACTTGGAAATCTATCTTTCATCGCAAACGTCCAGTACCTAGAAGAAAATTTTCTTCAGAACGCTTCAAATTCATGGGTACCCAACGAACGGGTTCATTTAATTTTTTGAATTTTGAACCTTAGAAAAATATTATTTTCACCATTTTAAATTCATTCTTCGCCTGTGATCATTCTGTGTTGCTCTAGCTTGAAGAAACTTGAATTCATCTTGCATTATCATCCACCTCTGACTTCACTGCTTCGAAAAAAATTTGCTCGTGCTTCGAAAAAAAATTTCACCACCTTGAGCTCTAGGCGTATTTTCTAAGAAGAAAATATTTTGCCTTAGAAAATATTTTAATCATCTCTTGCATTCTTGAAAAATTTCCCTTAGAAAATTTTATTTGTTTTCCAGTGGAGGAGATTTTATCAACTTCATTTAGAGAATTTTTATTCGCCTAGCACACTTTTATTTCACTTCACTTGCATTTCACTCCACACTTAGGAAATATTCCAACGCCTTGGAGAAATTTTAAAATCATCCTATACTTCATTTCACTTTACTTAAGGCGCATAGCACTTGAAGAGGTGATTAAAAAAAAAAAAAATCACGCCCTACCACATATCACTCCACCACGCCTTAGAAAATATTTCTAACACCTTATAACTCCCATTACCCTTGGCGCCTATAACATATTTGAGGGGAAATTCAAAAAAAAATCACACCCAATATTCACCTTGGGCGCATTCTTGATGTGGAGGATAACGCCTCACTTTTCACCATGTCTAGGCAATATTTCTTACCCCACTTACCATCTTTATTCATCTTTTACCATCCAAACTTGGGCGCATTTGAGCATATCCACTGGATGACTCTTCAACTTCACTTTTTTGTCTTGACATGCACTAGTTTGGGCGCATTTTGGCCTTGGAGAAGGATGAAAAGCTTTGACCTTGTTGACTCATTCTTCCTTTGGGCGCATTTTCTTGTATGTGAAGGATAAACCTGGGCGCATTTTGATGCATGAAGAGGATGAGAAACTTTGACCCTGCTTTGACTTCTCTATGAACTAGGCGCATTTCACCCCCTGAGGAGGATGGGCGCATTTTGAGGGGGGTGGCGGATTCTTTATACTTAGAAAATTTTCAACCTTTTCTCTCCTCAAGGTGGGCGCATTTTGCTAGGCCAACAGGATAAAAAAACGTTGACTTTTCTTTGACCACTTGTGCTTTGGGCGCATTTTGCCCCTGCTGAAGGATGAACTCATACTTAGAACTTTTTCATGTTTGGCATATGCTTGAAGGCGCATTTGAGGTAGGCAGAAGGATGGAAAGGCGTTGACTTCCTTTGACTTTCTCTCCTTGGGCGCATTTTGGCCTGTGCACTGGACAAACTCAGCATCCTTGGAAATTTTCCATGCCCTATCAACTGGGCGCATTTTGCCATAGCTGCAGGATTGAAGTTCCAGACTTAGAACACTTTTCATCGTTTTCGCCAGTATCCACACCCTGCTATTTATAGTAAATCCTTTCAATTTTGCACCTTTGAAGCTCGGAACGACTTGAAATTTTACACACTGCATCCTTATCACCTCATTGTCCTGTCGACACTACCATTTTTAGCTGACCTGCTATTTTTAGCCTGTTTCTGAAGGTGGTTTACTATAAATAGTAACCTCATGTTTCTGATAGCTCCATTGCTCCGATTGATTTGAAATTTTAATGAGGCGCTCCTCACCACGTGACCTATCCGTCGACACTGACGCATGCAGCTGATTTACTATTTTTAGCCAGTTTCCAAATTGACTTACTATAAATAGTAAGTGCTCCGTTCAACTTGAAATTTTACCAGCAGATAGCCTGAAGGATGCTGATCGTGGTGGTTTACACCGGTTTTCAAAATTTTGACTTTTGACTTCTTTAGGCTCAAGTCGAAACCCTAATTCGCTCGCATGCATATCAAATGATCTCTGTTCCCCTTCGTTTTTTGTGGTACTACGATCAGCTTGTAATTTTGAATTGCTGGGAAGCGGCTGCCGGGACACACCTGCCAAAAATAGTGAGTTCCTTACTGAGTGAATATCTTCGTTTGCATGTCACACCATCGCAGCTCTCAAAACCCATCAGGAATCATCCGACATGCAAAAGAAACCCCGACATGCAAACCCTAAAAATAGCCCCTCAAAGACTAAACTCAAAGTTGTCGCCTCGCTTTTGCATGTTACATCATTGCGAAGGTCTCGAAAAACCCAGAAGGAATATGCAAACATGCAAAGAAAAAACTCTGCGTCTGCACCCTGAAATTGGTCCCGGAAGCTGGACTGCTAAAAATAGTAAGTTGTCTGTTTTCACTCAAACTTTGCATACGAGTAGCTTGATATGCTTTGAATGCCGTGTGACTGTCGGAATCTCGAAAATGCTGGTAAACTGCACTCAATTTCGCACTTACTAAAAATAGTAAGTACCTCAGAATCTGATGAAAATTTGTTGGGAGCCTGCTGGAAACATGCTGACAACAATGTTAAGTTCAATTTTCTATTTACTCACTTTATTCAACAATGGACTGACCAGGAAGAAGGAAACCCTAATTTTCAGACTTGGTCAACTTCACGTTTAAATTCACTGACGGGCGCAATCCCTCGAAAGGCGGACAGAAAAGAGACAGAGCGGGAGAGAGAGAGAGAAAAACCCAAGCCAAAAGACCATAATGGAGCAAAAATTAGGGGGTCCCCATCTTGAATGGGGCGATGTGTGAAAAGGTCACAACAAGAAGGAAGACAGGTGTAAGAAAGAAATCATGGGGAGCTTTATTCTTATTGGGAGCTGCTTATGTTTGTAACCGTGGAATTCATTCTTAGCGGTTTTTTAAAAACGCCAATGTTAAATTATATCCAAGGCACCACTGAGGATTATACAGGAATTAAAGGATTTCTGGAAGCCGTGTCATTTGGAGATTTCATTCAATCCTTGTAAGGCACCGAATGAACTTAAAGGGGAAACGTAGACATTGTGATGAAGTGGGGCCCAATCAATCTTTGAATGTTGTCTATTTCCCTTAGCCTAGTCATTTGATAAATGCTCTACATTAGAGAGGAGATTCGGGTGTTTTGCTACAGTTGTGAAGGACATGATTCGAGTAAGGCTTCAACGATACGTGTCTTTCTGGGAAGATGCATTATTCATTTGTTTGCTGTAGCAAATTACAGAGCAAACCAAAATAGGTCAGAATTATAAGCTGAATTATAATATTTGTTATTCATTAATAGAGTTGTTGTGAAGACTGGAATGTAAATATCAGTGACTTTTAATGTATATTCCTTGAATTTACAATCTTGTACTGGCAATATATGCATTTATAAATTGTACAATTTGCAATAGAGTGTAGCCCATGTGTGGAATGAAATGCAAACAATCAATCAAGTATTGGAAATCAAACGGGAATAAATTCAGGACTTCGGTGAGCAAAGTGTTTGACGAAATGTCAATCCATCAAACACCTTGAAAATCAAAAAAAATAATTCGCATTTGGGGTAGCATCTTACAAACCAAGAATCGAAAGAACGGAGTCTAAAACCCCAAGATGGAGGGAACATAGATAAGACCATAAGGGTAACCCAAGTGTGACAAATGTTGTAATGTCCCCTTCTAATTAACCTTTCGTGATTCAGTGGATTAGCCTATTACGTCGACCCTCGTAGGCTAATGGTTCCGGTTAGAGGGTCCCTGTTTGGGCACCTGGTCAGTAAAATGCAGTGTTGGTATCCGGAGTATGGTGATGTGGTGAAATTGCGCATTTGGCGTGTTATGGGAGCTTAAAATATTGATCTTCACCATTATTTCACCTTCTCAGGCTTTGGGGACCATGTGTCTATTAGTTCAAGTGGGCATTTTCTATTTTTTAGTTACTATTCATCACTAAAGTGGAAAAAAGACATAACTTAAATGAATAGTGATTTTTAATGAATAGTGTTTTTCAAAGTGAAATTATAAAAGAGCTTGAGAAAAGTCGACCTCTTCATGTTATGAGTTATTTTGTTTGCTTGAGCTTGTGAAGTGGAGACTGTGGAAGAGAGAAACTAGGGTTTCTTGATTTCAGCAGTGGGGAAGTCTGGTTGGGCTTCGTTTCTTCGAATTTGTGCTTCTTGAGGGTGTGAAAGACCACTTAAAAGATGCAGATCTGAGTTTAAGTGATTCGTTGGGAGCTACATTTTGCTGATTACACATTGTTGGAGTCATTTCTTGGAAGGGTTGGTGTTGCTAGTGCCTCCATTCGCATTTTAGAAGAAGTTGCTTGCCTTTTTGAAGATTGTTGGAGCTGATCCATTCACCTACAGCCTTGAGTTGAGGGTTTCTTCATCATCAAGTAAGGAAAACGCCTTTCCTTTGTGGCTGCATTCTTTCCTAAAGTGGGCACCCTCATCACTAGAGGCTATTCCAACAAGTTTTTGGTAGGAGAAGTTCGTATGTCAAATTGTATGAGCATTTTTATATGGACGGGTACTGTAGCAAACACTATTCACAGTGTTGTTTTGGCTGTAAGTAATTATATAAATGTAAATTGTATCTTGTTTCGAAATGTATGAAAGCTATGCGACTTAGGCACTCTCTCATGTAATGAAAAAGCCTCTTAACTTTCATATCAAGTTTCTTTTTAAAATTATCATTGAAGTTTAGTTATTTGAGTATTTTTTATGCATATGCTTGTAAAAAAATCATTAGTATCATTGGCATCAAACTTCAAAAACACAAAAACAAGAAAGGCAGGATACAAAACCAAAAATCAGACCTACAAACCAAGTGAAATCATCGCAGCAGTGAGCTCGGCTCATTACAGTGGTATCAGAGCCTTGATCCTGCCATCCTGGAGGGTCAAAATTTCACATGAGAGGTCAAACTAGGTACTACACTCATAGAAGGGCAGAGCAAGTTGACAATTGGCAAGAGGATAACCAGTTTGACGATATACCAGTAGAAGAAATGGGTGACAGGGAAGAAGACGGTCCACCGAGAAATGAAAGAAGAAATGAGGAAAACAATGAAGATAGAGATGGTAGAGAGCTTTTTGAGCGGATGACTGGGGCTTTTGAAGGGTTCTCAGCAACAATGCAGCAGTTTGTTCCGCAGATACAACAAAACTGGGTTACCGAGGATCACAGGAGTGTGGTTGGGACACCAAGGGCATATCGTGTCCCTTCACGAACTACAGATAGACCCTCTCGTCCTACCTTTTTGAGAGCTGAATCAGAAGATGGGAACGCAGAAGAAGAAAGAGAGGAAATGTTTGCAGATACGCTCATGGCCGCTAATGACGAATGGGAATTGTTGGCACCTCAAGTGAGAGAACGTCTAAGCTTTGACAGATTCCTGAGTCAAAGAAGAGAGTATTACCATGATAGACCGACCTGAAGACCAAGAGGACAAAACAGAGATCAACACAATGATCTCAAGCATGCCACCATTTTAAGCTACAGAATTGCAAAATCTGATGTAAATATCTGAAAGTTATTGTCACTGTTGTCAATCATAGTTACTGCTGTGTAATGATTGCAATGTCATAAAGTTAAGGAACTCGAATTGGAGAAGTTGCATGATATTTCAGTCATTGTATCTTGTCCATTAAGGTCATTTGCAGTCAATCATATAGTAAAGTGTTGGGGTTGCATGCCAACTGTTTGATGAAATGCAAGTATTTCAGTCTATGTTCTCCTGAGTTCTAAATAGCATTTCAAGCTACAGATTTGGCATAAGAACTTAAGATCAAAGTCTGAATTCTTCGATCACTGTAATCAAACAACTTCTTGTCAGAAATTAAGATATTTTGCTGCTGTTATTGTAATTCTGGGTATGTTACAGCCAGTTCTTGTTAAGGAATCAGTCATATTCTTGCTTAGGACTGCTGTTACACATTGGTTGTAATCTCGGTGACCTTCCCGGTGCCAATATAAGTCTGAAATGTATTTTTGGGTGACTCTGAATGCATGATCAGACCATATTGATAATCAGAAAGCTCTTTGTTTGCTGTACATGAATGGTGAATAACCTATATTGAAGTGCAATGTTCATCATCAGTTATTTCCTAAACATTCTCAGATTTTGATTCTTTCGTTATCATATGCATTATGTCGAATTAAGCACTTTGGGGAAAATTATTGTTCAAATTTACAAGGGACATATTCTGAAAGGAGTTTGCATGCAAAGTGTTTGACGAAATGTCAAACAACGTAAATTGAACATTTCAAGGCAGATTGGACAAGGGATTTTACATCCATGCACAGTAAAATCATAAAAGGTAAATCACTCGTTAGTATAGGAGTTAGTTTTAGGATCCATATATATTGTTCATGATTCAGTATCATAAACTAGAGAAACCCCAAGCAAAACCCAATTGTTAAACCTTTCAATGAATCATGTTTGATGTATTTATACTTTGCCAATGCCCAAGGAAACATAACTGAAATCATTTCAAAGGATGTAATGTTGTTTTATCTATAGATGCATGTGTAAAGTATTTATTAACTATGAAGAGGTTTTACTAATACTAGTTGAGCTTAGTCTAGTGATGGTTATGTCATGCCCCCGAAATAGATCAAATCATAGATTAAACTATAAACAATAATGATGCTATGCTGGCCGACCCAGACCTATCATCTTTACATCACTACCTCATTTAATAAAACCAACCCTCCTAATACTGCCAACATCTTTGAATAAATTAATGCTGGCCGACCAAGAAATGATAATGAACAAGCAGCAAGTAAATCTAAGAAAAGCAGCGATCACATGATAAAAGGCGGTTTAACTAATAAAGAGGTGGTGATTCATATTGGACAAAACATTAAGGGAAGCGATTCATCAAGAGCAACAAATATCTTAAGGTGACGAGGAAATTATGTAAGTCATCGATTAGTTAAGGAAAAGGCAATGGTCAACCTGAAGAGAGATGTGTCCTTTGTCAAGGGAAGGATACGATGGAAAACCCATGTCTTTTCCCCATTGTGGGATATAAAAGGAGGCATATTTCAAAGGAGAGGGGGCATCGAATGATATTCAGGAAAAAATCTGCATTCAGGTCAGCAGATTTATTCATGAAGAGTGTATGAGCAGATTGGGATTAGGAATGGAATATCAATGGGGAATTGGAGCAAATATCAAGAAGAAATATGTGGGAGTAAGAAGATGGTTCAATGAGAGATAATATGAAGACACATGATAAATGCATAATAAGGGAAGTAAGTTTAATATAGTTACATATACACATATATATAAATATATATAAATAGATATAAGTTCATATCAATTAGAAATATCAAATATATATATATATATACACACACAATCATGCAATAATGATGCTTGCAGCAATTATTAATCCTTATTAGTAATTATTCATTTGATCTAATCTATTTGTTTCTCTTTAAGCAATATCTTCTAAATATAAGAAAAACAGATCAAACAGCAAGGCAATTGGAGCAGATCAAACATAATTATCTGCACTCAGCAGACAAGGGCATAAGTCAGCATTTGTTAATATATTTACTTCTGAGAATATAGCAGTCTTATGTTTTACTAAATACTGTGGTATGCTCTATCAAGATTATTGTGAATAATGATTGTTGCATAATCTCTATGAATCTGGATATATTTAGTGTTTGTAATTCTCAACAAGCAACCACGAAGAGGAGCGGGGGAAGTACCAGTAGGGTGAGCAGGTACTAGATTTCTTTTTAAGTACGCCAGTCCATGTTGAATGCCTATGTGTTTTCCACTTGGGGCCAAGGGGGTGAGTGTCTGCCCTTGGGCTTAGAAAGGGGAATCTATGGGCCCCCTATTGTAGCTTTTACCCAATCTCTACATGGATTAGTTGTTGGGATGAATTCAAGGAGTCTCAATCATAAGAAGGATGGATAAGGTAGCACGGATAGGGAAAGCAAGTACAATTTTATCCACTAAGTACGCCACCTCATGTTGGATGCCCACGTGTCTGCAACTCGGGGCCAAGAGGGATGATATATCCGCTCTTGGGCTTAGCATGGATAGCTTCGGATGGACTTATCATGTTTCTCATCCAAGTCCTATTATAATTAAACCTCCACTATGCATTATGGATATTGTATAGTTCATTTAGTTTTGAAATAGTTATGTATTTTTACATGGTTTAAATAGATAAGACATTCATTATATAAGTTTTGATCATATGAATTATATTTCAAATATTATCTAACATGATTGCAGGACCTAAGCCAAGTTTTATATTGCTTCAAGCATCTAATTGGTTAGTTATAACCCTAACTACATTAAATTTTGATTCTAGGAGAAGATTTAGGGCAATCCCAAAAAGGGGATATTACAAGTTATTGAGGTTTTACTAATACTTGTGTATTGTTGGTGTGAAGTGCATTAATTATTTAATCTATTAGATTTGAATGCTTGTTGAGGCACACCTCTCAGAACACCCTCTTGGGTTCAAGCTAAGCCCAAAGTGAAGGTGAGATTACCCACTCTCACCAATTGGCCTTTAACCCTCCACAATTTAATAATAAGAAGGATGGATAAGGAAAGCAAGTACAAGTTTATCCACTAAATACACCACCTCATTGTTGGATGCCTGCGTGTCTGCAACTCAAGGCCAAGAGGGATGGTATATCCACTCTTGGGCTTAGCATGGATAGCTTCAGGCGGACTTATCATGTTTCTCATCCAAGTCCTATTATGATTAAACCTCCACTATGCATTATGGATATTGTGTAGTTTATTTAGTTTTGAAATAGTTATGTATTTTTACATGATTTAAATAGATAAGACATTCATTATATAAGTTTTGATCATATAAATTATATTTCCAATATTGTCTAACATGATTGCAGGACCTAAGCCAATTTTTATATTGCTTCAAGCATCTAATTGGTTAGTTATAACCCTAACTACATTAAATTTTGATTCTAGGGCAAGATTTAGGGCAAACCCAAAAAGGGGATATTACAAGTTATTGAGGTTTTACTAATACTTGTGTATTGTTGGTGTGAAGTGCATTAATTATTTAATCTATTGGGTTTGAATGTTTGTTGAGGCACACCTCAAAGAACACCCTCTTGGGTTCGAGCTAAGCCCAAAGTGAAGGTGAGATTACCCACTCTCACCAATTGGCCTTTAACCCTCAACAATTTATGGACAAATCTATGTTTTCTATTTTGAAGAAAGCCCTAACCCAAATAGTTGAGTTGATTTCTAGGATTCTGGAGCGATGGTTTTGAGATGCAATGGACTCAAAGGATGTCATTAATTTCTGGATTAAAAATTATAGGCAACAATTGCTTAAATAGCACCCAGGCATGCTTTCTTGTCATTAAAACCACTCAAAACCTGATCAAATGCCTCTTTTGGGTGTCCTCACTTTTCTCCTAACTACTCCAAGTGTGCCTATAAGCTGCTTATGTCACTTAACAGACTGTTAGGCGCCTGTTTTAGTCAATGCTTCCACTTAAGAACTTTTTTCATCTTCCCAAATGCCTATTTCTGCCATTGTTTACCGCTTAAACTGTTGCATACGGTCTCCCACTCTCAGGCACCTTTCTCAACCACTTGTGTCACTTAAAACCCTGCCTTGAAGCCACCAAGTACACCTTTTTGCTGTCTCAGCCACTTAAAGTTAATTGGCATCACTCCCATGCACTTCTAAGCACTTACTCTTATCACTAAGCCATGTTCTAAGTGTCTATTTCATCTGCATCTGCCACTTAAAGGTATTCAAACCCTTCCAAGTGCACTTTTTGGTCATGTATGCCACTTAAAAGACAAGCAGGTGCCTCTTTATGTCAGATCTGTCACTTAAAATTTGATTTGTCCACATTAGGGGCTCAATTGAACCTCCCTTGCCACTTCACTTCTGCCCTTCCATCATGCCCTACATGCTTGTACGAACACTTAGCTCAGCTCCCTTCCTCTTAGATTGTAATTTGTCATTAAATGCTTCTTGTTCTTATACATGGCCTTATCAACAAATAAAACAACTTTGATGATAATCAACCCTACTTATCGACAGGGCATGCAACAAAGATAACAAGACAAAAAACAGGACTTTCAATTTCCATATACAATACCTTGATAGATGACCTCAGCAAGACACAAGAAAATGTTGTTCAAATGACAGCTTTTTAGGGGTGTAACACATATTACCATTTTCAAACAAATATTATCTCAAAATATATAGAGTGCAGATTTCAACAGAGTAAGAAATATTAGCAAGTAGACAGCTAAAGCCAGGCATTAACCTAATGATGACCTGAAGAAGGCATAGTGTTATTGCATTACCTCCCTGAACAATGCACAGACTGTGCTATAGTACAAAACTATTCATTTTCATTTATGTGCTGGGCATAGCAATCTATAAGGGATCTTGGCATGTGCGTGTATATCTATTTGAATAGACCTCATCACAAGAGCTGATCTTACATAATACCTGTCCATGACCTATGAAGATCTGCATCAGCAAACTTGTAAAAATTTGATGGAGCATGCCTACTTAAGAAACTCATTAGAAATGCTTATCAGATAAGTTCAGATTCTCACAAATTGAGTAGTATGAGTAAGTCGACAGCAATCTTACACATTTTTTTTACTCTGCATTTTTATAATGCTGACCGTGTATAATGTAGAGACATTTTGCCAAACAAAAACAAGTTCAGGCTTGAGAGGATTAGAGAGTTGCAGAATTAATACTTAGAAGGTAGTCTATTCATGAAAATGATTTAAGATCCTTTTTCATTTGACCAATAGAACTGATAAGCATGTTAATTAGTTTCACTTTCTTTCATATTCTTGTTTGACTATTTCCTTCACAGTTTTTACTGTTTGGAAACAGCCGGCCAAGTCCAACTGTTTAGGTAAGTTTCAGAATATTGTGCGCCATGGGTTTCTCTAGTATCATTTTACATGAATCTGTATAGTTTCTTGATAAAATATCCACTTTTACAGAATATTTAACTAAGGTCTATCTCTAATGTGCATCTGTATTTACAGGTAGAAGCAGCACCTTAGATTATCAGCTTGCCACATGCCAAAACTTGTTCTAATATTGTTGTGCATTAGAGAAAACAGAAAAGAAATCAAGATAACCCAGAGAAGAGTACTTACCTGGTGACTGGCCTCGCTGTCTGCAGGTTTTACATAAATAAGCCTAAGTATAGGAATGACCAATACCATCATTAACCCTACAATCCATGAAACGAGACTCCAAAACCTCTGTGAATGGTCTAATTGTAGAGTTCTTATGGTTCTTGTGACATTCTTCACATGTAAACTTGGATTCCTGAGCAGAAAGAAAATATTAGCAAATTAACAATTAAAATTCTCTTCAACTTTTGACAAGATACAAGTTATGCATCACTAAGAATTACCATCCAGTGAACCCAAATCATCATATGTTCCGTGAGCAAAGAATTGAACTGAATTTCACATATATGACAGTTGTTTGTTCAATGAACATCATAAATGTGATTATGCATATTAAGCTCACTGCAGTTCTGTAATCTAAATTGAAAGTTATCAGTGGTATTTTGTACACTTAGTTCATCTCTGAGGTACCACATCTTCCCTTGCTGTAACATTAACCCTGTTGTTTATTTTTCAAATTTCACAACATTAATTTTGATAGATTGTAGAGGAATCCTGCTGGACAATAAATGTGCTTATGCATATTAAGCTCACTGCAGTTCTGTAATCTAAATTGATAGTTATCAGTGGTATTTTGTACACTTAGTTCATCTACGAGGTACTATATCTTCCCTTGCTATAACATTAACCCTGTTGTTTATTTTTCAAATTTCACAACATTAATTTTGATAGACTTTAGAGGAATCCTGCTGGACAATAAATACCCAGCAAAGCACTCATTTGTCATCATTATGGGATTAACATTCTTCTGATTTATGGCTGGCCTTGGGACTCTTGAATAAGTCTTAACATGCATTTATTTCATATGAATTGTAAGTAGAGTGAAAGAAAGAGAGTCTTGGAAAATAATTGTGTACTATTATACATATTATTTTGCATCTCTTCTGTTGGAATTTGAAATCATGTCTAAGGATCATCCAACAAATTTTAGGCTAAGTACCTCATTTAGGTCATCCTCTTTTAAATATGTGCTAGGTCATCCTCCTTTGGATATGTGTATTGATGTGCATATATGCACACCCAAACTCATTGTTCTATTATCGAGTATCAAAAAAATTTATTAAGCATTATAGACTATGGGAACCATCACATTGTTCTTGTATTATTAAAGCTTATTCTCTTCACTCACAAGTGTGCATACCTGCTAAATTTTACATCTTCTAAGAGATTTTCCAGGTACAAAATTTTTTTATCAATGCAATTTTGATTGCATCTCGTACTGCCTCCATTGATCTCTGTGTAAAAGGTTCCGTGATGCACCCTGATTGTTTTTTATACATAACAATGTAAAACGCCAAATTTTGTATTTTTTGTTTGTTGTCTGTGATGTCCCCTCGCTAGACAGTTCTCGGGAACAGTGTGTTAGCCCGTTATTGGACCCTTGTGGGCTAGCTAGATTGGTTAGAGGGTCAGTGGTACTTTCTGGAGAGGTTGATTGTTCTTGTTTTCAGAGGCCAGTGATTGGATCACAGCGGGCGTTGGCATTTCAGGAGTTCACAGCTTCTGACGGCACAGGAATATTCAGAGTTTTGAGCAAGTTATGAATTTTTAAGTGATTAAGTTAATTATTTAACTTAATACCTTTTATTAAAGTCACATCGACTTTAATACATTTTATATCACTTAAATTATTCTAAAAAGGTGATTTAATATTTTAATCTCTTAAAATATTAAAGGGCGCTCAAGTATTAAGTTATGACTATTGAAAAGACTTAATATAATATTAAAAGATTTAAATGATTGCTAAAAGGGTACATCTTCTTGGAAATGCGTGCCATTTGAGTATAAAGCAATTTTTGGCAATGAGAAACTCACTTTTGATAATTTCGACTTTGCCTTGTGCCATTTCCTGTGCATTCTCCTGTGATCAGGGTTTGAACAAACTGCCATTGAAGAACGATACCTCTTCAGTGTGAGCACTCTTGAGATTGTGAAAGATCAATCGAATCAGTGCATGTTGAGAGCTTCATCCAAAGGTTCTACAAATTCAGACAGAGGATTATTATTTGGGTTTTCAGTTCAGAAGAGGGTTTCTTCATCTTGAGGCGTCCTCTCCAGCAATTCTCCAGCTTTCATCTTGGTTTCTTCAATAGTTGACTTGGGCCGTACTTTTACCTTGGGTTTTGTGCATTACTGGAAAAGGCATGTGAAGGAAGTTAGTGAAACGCCTTCTTCCTTTCTCTTTTCTGTGCTTCTACCTTGGCGTCTACCTCTACCAGGGCATTGTACCTCGTTTTGGAGTGGGAGAAGTCAGATCTGGAGATTTGGCGTGCTATTTTGCTTGATTTCACCATTTCCGGCTGTCAAACTAGCAATTTCTTTAATTAAATAATCTGGAGATATCCTGGTATGTGTATCATTTGCAATCTATTTGTCACAGTAAAATAATGCAATCTACACTTTCATTCTGAAGCAAATAGTGTTAATTTACATTTTATGAGCATTTATGATGTGCGCCCCTTCTCTTCTGTCTATTAAAAATTCTCTAAAAAACTAAATAACACCTAAAGACTTAAGAAAAATTGGGGTTTTGAGTTGAGAGCCAGCAGGGCTCATCATAGTGGTATCAGAGCACTGATCCTGCCAGCTTATGGGGTTAGAGAAATTTATGAAGTCACACAAAGAGGGTTTTGGCAAGTTCTATTCCAGAGGGGGTCCTAGAAATCAGAGAGGTGATCAAAATCCTTTCCCACCATTTCCGTTTGAAGAACAGGAGGAAGAAATAGACTTGGATAATATGGCAAACAGAGCATGAGAAAGTTCTCACAGGAATCCTTGGGATGATGAGGACAGAGAAGCTAAAGACGTGCTCAGAGGTATGGTTGCAGGCCAAGAACAGGTGGCGACTATTCTTCAACAACTCAGCACAAATGTCCAAAATTTGACAATTAATAGGGCTCATAATCTGGATCAAGATCGTGAAGGCAGTATTCACATAGAGCCTCAGAGAGTCATAGCTCCAGCACGCACCTTTGAGAGAGCTACATGTCCTACTTTTACCAGAGATGATGCTGAGGAAGTGGACGACGTTGAACATGGTGGTGAGATAAATTTTGCAGATAACATTATGGCTATGCATGATGAGTGGGATGCATTGCCACTGAGGGTTAAGGAGCACCTTAACTTCGACAGATTCATGAGCGAGAAGAGAGAACACACCAGAAGCAGGAATGACAGGCGGCCTAGAAACAAACAAAGTGATCTTAGACAGGCTACCAACAAACTAACCTTAGTTCACTATGATGGCAGTGGTAGAGTTACAGCACGTGCCTGGGTTAGTAAGCTTGATACATTCTTGACACTACGCCCCATGCCTGAGGAGGATGCCATTCGATTTGCAGCACTTCACCTTGATGGCATGGCACATGATTGGTGGATTCATGGTATGGCTACTCTTCACCATGACAGGATTACCTCGTACCAGGAGTTCACTGATAAATTGGTTGAGAGATTTGATAGACGTGATCCTGAGCTATTCTTCAGAGATTTGGCACAACTGAAACGGTTAGGTAGCTTGGAATCGTACATTGGAGAATTCCAAAGACTATCTGTGATGGTGACAGGAATCTCAGAGAGAAGGCTGATTATTTTGTTCATTGAAGGTCTTTTCGAGCCCATGAAAGGTTGGATAAAAGCATTTGATCCACCTACTTTACAGGAGGCCATGAGGAAAGCTCGCAGCATGGAGCTATCTACACCTCGTAAGCCATTTGGCTCGAAACCTACTACCTCATACACGGAGAATAAATCAGATCCAAAGAAGGCTGATAATGCAGATCAAAAGAAGAAATTTACAGCCCCTTTAGATCGAGAAACAATGAATGATTTACGAAGAAGGAAACTTTGTTTTTACTGCAAAGGTCCGTATGACTTTAATCATGACTGCCCCCTCAAACCTAAAGGGAAAAACAAGCACATGGAGTGGTTTTATGAGGGAGAAGCGTTGACTGATTTTTCTGATCAGCAAGCTCCAATCTATGATACAGATGGAGAAGAGTCAGAAAATGAGGCAGAAATTGTAGTGGAAACAGAACTAAAGGAGGCTCATATGTCCAGCATGCAGAGAGAGGGTTCTTTCAGACTCCGTGGGATCCTAGCTGGTCAAAGGGTCATATCTCTTCTAGATACAGGTGCAACCCACAACTTCATCGATTCACGGTTAGTGGAGAAAAGGGGAATTCAAACTCAGCAGTTTGAAGGCATACGTGTGAAGGTTGCAGATGGATACACTCTCAACTGTGAGAGGATGATACCTGACTTGCCTTTGAAACTTAACAATTTTGAGTTCAAGGCAGATTTTTATGTTGTAAACATGGGAGGAACGGATATAGTTCTTGGCATGAAGTGGCTTCATGCAATAGGAGAGTTCACGCTTAACTTGCGTGACATGGAGATGAAATTCAACATTGATGGCACAAATCATATTCTAAAAGCCATCAAGGACAGCAACCTTAGAGAAATTTCACTCTGGAGAATGGAACGTTTGATTCGTAATGATATGGTAGAGTGGGCTGTTGAGTGCAAGCTAATGCCTTCACAGTTGGAGCAGCAAGCTTCTTCTTACCATCCAGATGTGCAGGAACTTCGAATCAAACATGCGAAGGTGTTCAGTGCAATTCCACCAGGCAGACCTCCTGATAGAGGTATTGAGCATATTATAGAGTCGGATGAGGGCACGAAACCGATTATGATTACTCCTTACCGGCACCCCAAGCGTTTAAAAGATGAGATTGAGAAAACCATTAAGGAGCTTTTAGCTATGGGGCACATTAGGCCGAGTAAGTCACCCTTTGCTTCATCAATTGTTTTGGTGAAGAAAAAGGATGGTACACTCAGGATGTGTATTGACTACAGAATGCTCAACAGGAAGACAATAAAGAATAGGTATCCTATTCCACGGATAGATGAGTTGATAGACGAGCTTCATGGGGCTTGCTACTTCTCAAAGATCAATTTGAGGACAGGGTATCATCAGATTAGAGTCCAAGAGGAGGACATAGAGAAAACTGCGTTCAGATGTCACTATGGACACTATGATTTCTTGGTTATGCCATTCGGTTTAACCAATGCTCCAACCACGTTTCAGTCTACAATGAACAGGGTATTCCATCCTCACTTGAGGAAATTTGTATTGGTGTTCTTCGACGACATCCTGGTTTATAGCAAATCGTGGGAGGAACACATGGTTCACTTGGATGAGGTACTGAGTATACTTGACAGGGAGTCCTTGTACGCCAAGGAGTCCAAGTGTGCTTTAGGCATGGCAGAGCTTTTATATCTGGGACACATCATCAGCCGTGCAGGAGTCAGCATGGATCCAGAGAAAGTTCGAGCCATCATCGATTGGCCTACACCTGAGACTTTGACACAGCTCAGGGGTTTTGTAGGATTGTGTGCCTTCTATCGTCGGTTCGTTAGTGAATTCTCACGGCATGCTGCGCCACTAACTGATTTGACTAAGAAGGGTGCTTTTGTATGGACACCACTAGCACAGGCGTGCTTTGAGAAGTTCAAACTTCTCATGACCACATGTCCAGTTTTGGCTCTACCGGACTTTACTAAACCCTTTGAGTTACATTGCAATGCCAGTGGTGAGGGTATTGGTGCAGTTATCATGCAGGATTGACACCCGATAGCTTTCGAGAGCAGGAAGTTAAGAGGTCCTGAACGGAGCTACAGTATCTATGATAAGGAAATGTTGGCCATCATGCATGCCATGGCCAAATTCAGGCAGTACTTGATTGGTAGTAAATTCACTGTTAAAACCGATCATAATAGTCTGAAGCATTTTCTTGGGCAGCGAGATCTTAATGAAAGGCAACAAAAATGGGTCAGCAAGCTTTAGTCCTACGATTTTGACATCTCCTATGTCAAGGGCACTCAGAATGTGGTTGCTAATGCTTTATCTCGCCGTCCTCACTTGAGCTCTATTACACTGGTTTCAGAGGACTAGAGACATCTGATAGTAGCAGAGTATGCTAAGGACCCATGGGCTTCTAGCATAGTAGATGGATCAGTACAGGATGACAGGTATTCACTTGTAGATGATCTTATCATCTACAAAGGGAGGATTTTATTGGTCCCAGGTTCTGAGATGAGGGACAGAGTATTGAGGTCATTCCATGATTCACCCATGGCAGGACATCCCGGTTACTTTAAGACCTACAGGCAGGTACGGGAGAGATTCTCTTGGAAGGGTCTCAAGTCTTATGTTCTCCAGTATGTCAGGGAATGTCTTGTTTGTCAGCAGAACAAGCAAGAGCACACATACCCTGCAGGTTTACTACAGCCGCTTCCTATTCCTGAGAGGAAGTGGGATTGTTTGTCCATGGACTTCATCACGGGCTTGCCAAAAGCTCAAGGGAAGGACGTATTTTCGTGGTGGTAGATCGATTGACGAAATATGCACACTTCTTCGCAATCACTACTACACACACGGCTTGGCGATTTATTCTTAGAGGTATTGGGCTGCGGTTTGCCTCATGATATCGTCGATGTGAGGACAACCGAGGTTTATGAGTAACTTCTGGCAGGAGTTATTCAAACTTTGCGGGACAGAGCTCACCCCGAGTACCAGCTACCACCCCCAGACAGATGGGCAGACTGAGATCGTCAACAAATGGGTGGAAGGGTACTTGCGAAATTATAGTTCAGGGCAGCAGAAGGCATGGGTGAGGTGGTTATACCTTTGTGAGTATTGCTACAATACCACCCATCACATGAGCATCCAGATGACACCTTACCGAGCATTATATGGATATGATGCTCCGAGCTTTCTAGACTTATTGCTGAGTGACAGTAGAGTTCCCAGTGCTGGTGATTTATTACAGGAGAACCAGGATATTATGAGGGCACTCAGAGAGAATATACAGAAAGCCCAAAATTAGCAGAAGCAATATGCTGATCAGAAACGAGTAGAGCGGTCTTTCGAGATCGATGATTTGGTGTACCTGATGCTTCAGCCCTATAGGCAGTCCACCCTTCGTAAGAAGGGCTCCGAGAAACTTAAGCCATGATACTATGGACCTTTCAGAGTTGTCAGACGTGTCGGTGAAGTGGCTTATGAGTTAGATCTTCCGGTGGGCAGTAGGGTTCACAACGTGTTCCATGTGACGCGCCTCAAAAAGGCGTTGGGACAACACGTGATTCCTTCTATTGATTTGCCACCCCTGGATGATGAGGGGAAATTGGTTTTGATACCTGAGGCCATTTTGGACTCCAGAGAGCATCATCTTCGGAGGCGGGTTATCAGGGAATACTTGGTAAAGTGGAGGGATCTACCGACAGAGGATGCTACTTGGGAGAGTGACTGTATTCTTCAACGTCCGGCTTTGAGTTTGCTTGTGGACAAGCAAATTCGGGGAGGGCGGACTATGATGTCCCCTCGCTAGACAGTTCTCGGGAACAGTGTTAGCCCATTATTGGACCCTTGTGGGCTAGCTGGATTGGTTAGAGGGTCAGTGGTACTTTCTGGAGAGGTTGATTGTTCTTGTTTTCAGAGGCCAGTGATTGGATCACAGCGGGCGTTGGCATTTCAGGAGTTCACAGCTTCTGACGGCACAGGAATATTCAGAGTTTTGAGCAAGTTATGAATTTTTAAGTGATTAAGTTAATTATTTAACTTAATACCTTTTATTAAAGTCACATCGACTTTAATACATTTTATATCACTTAAATTATTCTAAAAAGGTGATTTAATATTTTAATCTCTTAAAATATTAAAGGGCGCTCAAGTATTAAGTTATGACTATTGAAAAGACTTAATATAATATTAAAAGATTTAAATGATTGCTAAAAGGGCGCATCTTCTTGGAAATGCGTGCCATTTGAGTATAAAGCAATTTTTGGCAATGAGAAACTCACTTTTGATAATTTTGACTTTGCCTTGTGCCATTTCCTGTGCATTCTCCTGTGATCAGGGTTTGAACAAACTGCCATTGAAGAACGATACCTCTTCAGTGTGAGCACTCTTGAGATTGTGAAAGATCAATCGAATCAGTGCATGTTGAGAGCTTCATCCAGAGGTTCTACAGATTCAGACAGAGGATTATTATTTGGGTTTTCAGTTCAGAAGAGGGTTTCTTCATCTTGAGGCATCCTCTCCAGCAATTCTCCAGCTTTCATCTTGGTTTCTTCAATAGTTGACTTGGGCCGTACTTTTACCTTGGGTTTTGTGCATTACTGGAAAAGGCGTGTGAAGGAAGTTAGTGAAACGCCTTCTTCCTTTCTCTTTTCTGTGCTTCTACCTTGGCGTCTACCTCTACCAGGGCATTGTACCTCGTTTTGGAGTGGGAGAAGTCAGATCTGGAGATTTGGCGTGCTATTTTGCTTGATTTCACCATTTCCAGCTGTCAAACTAGCAATTTCTTTAATTAAATAATCTGGAGATATCCTGGTATGTGTATCATTTGCAATCTATTTGTCACAGTAAAATAATGCAATCTACACTTTCATTCTGAAGCAAATAGTGTTAATTTACATTTTATGAGCATTTATGATGTGCGCCCCTTCTCTTCTGTCTATCAAAAATTCTCTAAAAAAACTAAATAACACCTAAAGACTTAAGAAAAATTGGGGTTTTGAGTTGAGAGCCAGCAGGGCTCATCACATTGTCTCAGAAATTATATATGGAGTCAAGATGATCCCTTATCCCACAAAGAGATGGTACGATAAAATAGATAATTAAATAGCCAATGAGGAAATATATTTGTTTGCAAATGAGGGGGTCAGAATCAAAACACCAAAGCAAGATGCCATGCACTAAGTTCATCAAACGTGACAGATAATTATGCTAAGAATGATTAAAGAATCAAAGATTCTATTGGAAGCCTTATATTTAGGCATGCGTAAATGAGGAAGTTATCATCAAAATACACTTGGCACCTCCAACCATTGTATGCCATCGTAATTTGTATAGAAGCTTATGGAGGAGTTAGGCTACTAGTGAGAAGAGAACCCTCAAGGGACAGTATAGTCAAATTCAGATCGGAGCAGTTAAGGCATCATCATTCAAAGTGAATTTTGGATCTCAACATAGATCATTTGATAGACAATTCTGGTTATCCATTCTGCATTATCTAGATACTTTTTTAGTCTTGAATTTTGATCTTTTTATTTCTGCGTTTGTGGCTCTGGTGAGGGTTTTGTCAGAGTACATGTAAGAGACCTGTCCGTCTCTAACCTCTGAAACTTTGCTGAATAACTAGGGTTTGTAATTTTTTATAAATTTTCTCAATTATTACCAAACAGAAAAATATGCATTCAAGATATTAACAATTTCTTAAGCATAACATGCAATGATATACAACTGGAAACAAGTTAAATGCTGAAAATGAAGCTTTATTGATATTGCATAAATTTCTGAAAACTTTACAAAGAAAGACACCCGGAAACAATCTTCTGAACTTGAAAGATGTTGAAACCCTTATTCCAAATCTCTCCTGCAAGACTGGAGCAATAAATCTAATGAAGCATAAACTTGACTTCTGGATGAAGCCAACAGTGAGCACCTTCAGCTGATATTCCACAACCTCAGAATGTTGATACAATGGAGAGTTTTCGTTCTCCAAAGCCGATACGCTGGCAGAAACCCTAGGGCTCCCTTCTCCAAACGCCAAAGAGAAATCATAAACAAATATCCAATAACCAATTCTGAATCCTCCCAAATGAGCCCCTTAAGATTCTTTTATACTTTTCCCGGGGGAGCTCATACACTTTTCTCACCAATGTGGGATAAAAGATAATAGGCTGATTCCCTCCATTTTGCCTTTTAAAACATTTTAAAAATAAAATGTTTGCACTTTGGAATATTAAAATATATCCTTGAAATTGGCGCCCAAGTAATTAATTAAAATGGCCCCCTTTTTAATGATGAGTGGACCCTCAAGTCATAAAGTGCAAATATAATGTTATAATATAATATTAAAATATTAATTATTATTAAAGTCACCTTTAATAATAATTAAATGTTATAACTTAGGAAAAACTCCTTATTTCACCAACTCAACTGAATTTGGGAATCAACACTGCCAACATGTGAACTTCAGGTGCCCTGCTATAAATAGAATTGCTTGCTGGCTGACTTACGATAAATAGTAAGTATATGAAATTGAATCAACTGATGGCTAAGCTTGAACCCACACGAGACGCTGAAGGAGAGATTACTCTGATCATAACCAAAAGAGACCCTCTAACCAGACATAGTAGCCTACGAGGGTCGGGAATAGGCTAAATCCACAGAACTCTGATGCTCACAAAATTGGGGACATTATAGTCCGCCCTCCCTGAAATTGCTTGTCCTCAAGCAATCTCTACGGCAAAGGAACCCAACTCCCCGAAAGGCCCAAAAGAAGAACTGTGAAGTGTCCCACACATCTCTGACTGTCTCCCATAGCATCAACAAAAATACAACTGCGCAAGCTATCCCTAGATCCCAAACCCAGAGTGAAAGTCTGTCGTGTCTGTCATCCTCAGGCTTCCACTGCGCTCTACTACCTCCAACTTCACCATGCTGGGAATGGTGAAGTAACCCAATGGGACCCATCCAATACTCGGTGCCAAAACTGTCACCACCTAGATCCCAATACAATCTAAATTCGCATCCATCTGTCATGCGGAGATAAGAACTTCGAGAAGCATCTGCTACACCAAATCTCTCCCTGTCCTCTGCTAAACCCTCGTGGATGTGATAACTGACCAAGCCATCATGCCAACTAACCCTATAGTCATCCTGTAACCATGTACCCATAAGAAAACTTTGTGACATAGAAGTAGCAAACCCTATTGGATACATATCAGCATGATGTAAAACTGGCAACTGTCCCTGCGAGTAATCCCCCACCAACAGCTGAGTCTGGCGCTTGCAGCCGCTAATCCCATCTTCTAAAGATGGTGAATACCCATCCCACAACGGATGGTATAACTCTGGAGCCAATCCACACCGATGCATCATCAAATCCTCCGTGTGTGGACTAAAGGAGAAGTGATGAACACTCCTCACTATGCAATCAAGATAGAATGCTCCCACCTCTGTCAATGGCTGACCATCATAGTCCTGGGGAAGCAAATTAGTTGCATGGGATGAAGTGATTGAATTGCTTCCAGGTGAGGGGAACAAATCACCGTAAGTACTAATCTCCATACTGGATGATGCCCCACATATCTCCTGTGACGACGATGGAGTAGTGACGTGATCTATCACACAACTCTCGGAAAAATCAACTATCTCATCACAAGAGCTCTCAACTAAAACACTCATCCCATCAGAAACAACTGCACCAATATCTGTGATAGATGTAACCACATCCTCACTACAACCCGTGGATATAAGATCCTCATCAACTACCTCTGTATGTAACTGTACTATATTTTCCACTAGTGGAGATTGTGCCAAACTCAACTCCACCGTAGGCTCCCCTAACCGTGAAAGTGACTCTTGAAGGGCCAATTGACTGCTCTTCAATGAGTCCATAGTCACCTCAAGCTCATGAGTGAGCTCGTCGACCTGCTCCTCCTTTCCCTTCAATGCATCATAACAAATGCAATCCCACTCGAGAAGAAAATCCCTGTCCGCAAGTAGTTTTAGGTAATTTTGTTTCATCATTCCAATTGCTTCTCGTAGTGCATGTATCTCTTCAAGGGAAAAACCACTATCACCGTGCTCATCTGTCAAAGGAGTACTCCAACCATAGGTAGCCAACATCTGACGAGCAACATCAAAATGCTCAATGGTTGTGGCAATCATATTGTCATTCACTTTTAGTTGCCCAACCAAATGATGAGGACTCTGTAGCTTATGACCCCCATACAAGTTTTCCGGTTCACAATCTGCACTATGATATGAGGTTGATTCGTCATCACTCACTACATGATAAGCAGCATCATGTGTGCTTTCATCCATGCACACCTCAACATCTAAGGTACTGCTGCTATGTACCTCAAAGGATGGCTCAACTGATAAGGTAGAAGCTGCTGATATGACAGTATCTTCACACACTTCCACTTCCAATGCAACTATATCACCATCCAACTCATGATCCTGGGATTCTATGCCAACACTTGAACCTTCTAGCTTGTTTTCTAAGGTCTGGTCTGGAAAATCAGACTCGCCTTGACATGAATCCTCAAGATACAATGCATCATTAGTACCCAATTCCTGAGTACTTTCATGTAACAACTCAATAGTAGCATCTTGCACATGTGTAGCCCCTGCTGTCTCAAGCTGATGCAAAATTTTACTACTGTTGTCATGTAAATCAGATCCGTTATTGGTCACCTTTTTTGTGTAATCTTCATGCTTGACATCCATATTTTGCGTGTCAACATTCAAAGTTTCTTCCACAACATTTTCCGCACTGGCCATGATTCCTAACCCGTTGTCATGCTCAAGGAAAAGACTGCTGTTATCAAAATCAGAATTGTTAGCATGACTGATAACAACTTCTTGGGTGCTGAGAGTACCAACATTCTCCTCAAGTTTCATCCTCCTTTCCTTTACCTAAGTACTGGTAAGATTCTTTTCCTTAGTACTTGATTTCTTTTTCTTTGCAAACAAAGAATCAAAAATTTATGGATGTTGTAGAAGCTTTGTCACACTCTTGTCATAGTCCTGAAAAGCTTGCGTGAGTTTTGCCATGAGTTCCTGCATAGACTTTTCCTTTTGTGGTAGAGCAAGAAAAAAGGTAGGTAACAGTCTTCCATCTTTAGTTCTATACCGGCTATAGGCAGCCATTGATGTAACCTTTTCTACACCTGCTATATGTAGCTGATTTGCACTCAATCTGCTGTTTAATGTTTCAGGAATTTCATCAAATAATTTTCTTCCAGCTTTCAAAAGGTACTCAGGCTTAATGCATTGACTTTTTGTTCTTGGTTCTGCTAGAAGAGTGCTAACACTGAGAAATGTGCAACCAACTTGCTACCAGTTCAATCAGAATGATTATAAAAGACAAATCTCTATATACTGTTTGCTACAACAACTTAATCTGAACATTATGCATAGCAGAAATAATTCCCAGCATGCCTAGATTGTCCTCAACAATGACTATTCAGATATCTCAATACTCAGGAATAAGTTTCAGACCGCATGACCCGATTGTTTTAAGGAAGCAATAGATATTTAAAATAAGAATATAGCCTCCCAGTTTTACACGGCTTTCATCAAACAGGTCATCACCTTGCAAAATGGAGTCGACCTCCCAAAATTTGCATCCACGTCACACATTGACTCTTCAAAGTTAGTGCCGATGACCACGTTTTGTCTTTATGCCACGATGGACTTCAGAAAATATGTTTGTCTTTAGTGGCAGCTTAAATACTCCCGTGGCTATATATAACTTTGTCCTAACTGAACCTGTGGCAGCATATTAAAATTGGTATCTCATTGACCACCTGTTGGAAGCGATACAAATATATTGGCTTGAGAAGCTAAGACAACTATTGTCGGCCTCCAGAATGAGTCCCTCAATTTCTTCTATAAAATCGAAGCCTTTGTCCTTTCCTGTTGACTCATCTTGATTCTAGAGGTCCAGCGACCAAATTCTGACTTATCTTCCTTCAACAGCTTAAGTGTTTGCACCCAGGAATTATTGGGCTCACAACTAAACAGCTCCCGACATGGTACAACGATTTCTCCTTATATCATTGGCTCTTCTTTATGCTGCGCCAGGAGTCCTTTCTTAGCCGTCAGACCAATCTCCAGGATGGCACGGCGTGGTCTTTCACACAAATGCGTCTAAAGCAGATCATGTGTGAAATCGAATTCTACAGATTTCTCACACTTCCATCTCATGAAGTCTTCACCAATCACAATCTCCACTTGGTCTTATTCGCAAGCTTCTTGAATTGACTTTATGCCAAGCTCGATGGTGATGACGGGAATTTGTCTCTCTTTTGAAGTCGTCCTCAAATATAATACCCGCAATTCTCAAACCAATATTCTCAGCCGAACTCTTTGTCTATCTTTGGCAGGGTTAAATATGTCGAATCACCTCTTATAATTTGTTTGCTTCTGCTTTGTCTTATTTGGCCCGTGTCCTTACAGAAAACGTCTTTTTTTATTTTTTTCTTTTTTTTGAACAGCTCGCGTGGAATAAGTCTGGAAATAATATTGATGCCCAATAATAATTGAACTCCTTAGATTGAACGGCTGAAACTTCAAGATGATATTCAATATGCCTGTCTTATTCTGACTGCTCAAGCAGGACCCGATAAAGCCATCTTTTTGAGCAATTTCACCAACTCGTATTTGGCTTCTTCTAGTTACGGGACAATAATCACATGTCTTATATCGATTCTTGTTGCGTCCCAGAGAAATATCGTCTCTTTGAAAATTAAGAAACCCGTCTTGATACCTTGCGTTGAATATTCTCCCAAGCTGAGTGAGCTGCTTCCTACTGTATTCTTAAAATAATATCGAATGCTTTGGGATGAGCCAAATTTATCTCATTCGCATTGTGAGCAGCTTATTTTCTGATAATAGTAATTTCCTGAATTTCTCCATATCTATGAAAACCCCAAATTCTCAGAATTTTATGTTTGCAATTGAAAATCCTTAATATTCTGAAACTTTTATTTTTTTTACAAACCAACACAGGATGACAGGATTCAGGCTCTGATACCACTGTAAGAGACCTATCCGTCTCTAACCTCTGAAACTTTGCTGAATAACTAGGGTTTGTAATTTTTTATAAATTTTCTCAATTATTACCAGACAGAAAAATATGCATTCAAGAGATTAACAATTTCTGAAGCATAACATGCAATGATATACAACTGGAAACAAGTTAAATGCTGAAAATGAAGCTTTATTGATATTGCATAAATTTTTGAAAGCTTTACAAAGAAAGATACCCGGAAACAATCTTCTGAACTTGAAAGATGCTGAAACCCTTATTCCAAATCTCTCCTGCAAGACTGGAGCAATAAATCTAATGAAGCATAAACTTGACTTCTGGATGAAGCCAACAGTGAGCACCTTCAGCTGATATTCCACAACCTCAGAATGTTGATACAATGGAGAGTTTTCGTTCTCCAAAGCCGATACGCTGGCAGAAACCCTAGGGCTCCCTTCTCCAAACGCCAAAGAGAAATCATAAACAAATATCCAATAACCAATTCTGAATCCTCCCAAATGAGCCCCTTAAGATTCTTTTATACTTTTCCCGGGGGAGCTCATACACTTTTCTCACCAATGTGGGATAAAAGATAATAGGCTGATTCCCTCCATTTTGCCTTTTAAAACATTTTAAAAATAAAATGTTTGCACTTTGGAATATTAAAATATATCCTTGAAATTGGCGCCCAAGTAATTAATTAAAATGGCCCCCTTTTTAATGATGAATGGACCCTCAAGTCATAAAGTGCAAATATAATGTTATAATATAATATTAAAATATTAATTATTATTAAAGTCACCTTTAATAATAATTAAATGTTATAACTTAGGCAAAACTCCTTATTTCACCAACTCAACTGAATTTGGGAATCAACACTGCCAACATGTGAACTTCAGGTGCCCTGCTATAAATAGAATTGCTTGCCGGCTGACTTACTATAAATAGTAAGTATATGAAATTGAATCAACTGATGGCTAAGCTTGAACCCACACGAGACGCTAAAGGAGAGATTACTATGATCATCGCCAAAAGAGACCCTCTAACCAGACATAGTAGCCTACGAGGGCCGGGAATAGGCTAAATCGAAATATTCCTAGCCAATTTTTTTTCGATTTTCACAAATTTCAAATTACAATCAATGCACCCGTTAAGGTTAGAAGATAAACCAAAACGTGCAAAGCAACTCTAACCAGAATGTACACCAGGATCCCGATGTGGGCAAGGTGTGAGCATTGGTCAGAGGATCTAAAACAAATTGCTTATGTTGTAACTCTAACCAAGAATGGTGCCGATGATGGCGAGCATATGGTCAGAGGATCTTCTACTCTAATTATGAAAGGAACTCAACACCAAGTATGTGCTACCAATCCAGGAATGGAGGAGGGACCATATGGCGAGTGATTACAAATAACAATGCTTGAAGAGAAATGTTGAAAGTTGAAAATACTCAACACCCAGAATGTGCTTGCTAACCCGAACTGGGAGAGTAGCTACCATAGGGCGGAGATGTAACTATTACAAAAATTACTGAAAGAAGAATGAGTATTACAACAACAATGAAGCAATATTTAAAGAACGACTGGTCAGTACTACTGCCAGCTTACAAGATATGATTGCCTGCAAATCAAGACATAAGATGCTCTTTCAAATGGTGCATACAACAAGAATCCTTCTGCAAAGGCTATAAGGAAACCTTAACACCAACCAAATAAGGAAGATGCAGATTTCTCAAACTGTCATATCAGATCTGCACTTTTTGTTATATAACCAGCAGCTTACAACCTTAAAGAATTGTTCATAACTTCCTCAGAGATTACCCGAATGACGTGAAATAAAATGCAATGCTCTCTAAAGACATAGGCGACCAACACAAGACACTAAGACTGATCAAAATGACTCAGATTTAATTTGCACGGATACCAAGGCAGTCTCAAGAGGTACGGCCCAAGCTGGAAAGTTCGACCTTTCTTTAAAAATTCAATACTTAACCAAAAAATCTGAAACCTAAACTAATGATTCGCCCTTCCTAGACAATGAGATATGAACAACACCCAGAACACTTTTTTTTGTACTTTTTGACTTACGATTAAAAACATGAATCTGCTGTATTAAATAATGCAATAGGCTGAAAACCACTAACATGCCAAATCAAATCTAACAATGCAATAAGCTGAAGACAATGCACAAACTAAATGCAACTCACAAATAGACTGAATCACCACTAGTTGTCTTGCAAACAAGAAGCGATGCCCGAGCTAGGAGGCCTTCATTCCTCGAAGCAAACCCAGAGCCAAACCGGCAGCATAACAGTACTGTAGACCAAAGATGAGAAATGATGCTCAAAGTCTTCTTTTTATAAGTTTCGGTTGACCTTCTCGAAACCCTAACTTCTTTCCCAGAGTCAAAACCCTAATTCCTCCACAGGTGGCGTCCCACTTTTCCAAGCACTTTATCTTTTAATATCATTTAATCTTTCCTTGAAAATGGCGTCCACTTTAAGCTTATAATAATCTTCATAAAAAATATAATTAATTCTCTTTAATGAAGCGCCACCCTTAAAGAACACCTTTTAAAAAGACTTAAAGTGAATAAGCTAGGCTAAGGGGGGGTCAACGTTAAATTATAACATTAAAACGTGACTTTAATAAGATAGCTCAACTTATCTCTCCAAATACGCCCCGAAGCCATCCAACAAACAAATGTTGATCAAGCTGAGCGGTAACCAAACTGAACTTAATGAAAAACGCAAAAGTAGAATTTATAAAATAGTAAATTCAATCTTCGAATACGAAATGAACATATAACTGCGAGAAGCTCCCGAAAACCAAAAGAATCCGCCATTGAATCACCAACTCCGAGCAAAGACATCATAAAATAAAACCCTAATTTTACCTTAGTAGCCTTGAGTTTTTCGGAAAAATATGATCCTTCGGAAAATCGAGTTTGAGAGGGACATTACAAATCCTGGCTTCACGATGCTTGCAAGTGGGGACATTACGATTGTATCACTATCAAAAACTTCATAATGTGATTGATTATTCGAAAGTGAAGGTCTTACCACCACTTTTTCATACTATTGCACTTTGTTATTGCTGAGATCATTTGGAATATTATACTGTGTTCCTATGGCAGCCAACCTATCAGCATGTTTGTTCTTATTTCTAGGTACAAACGGCAAGTTAAAAGCATCAAATTCTTCAATAATGTCCCTAACTCTATGCCTATAAGACTTGAGCAGGTTATTTTTGGAGACATTCAAACCTCTTACCTGATTCACTATGAGTTCACTATCACCAAATACTTGCAAACACTTGATTTTCCTCTTCCCTGCCCATTCCAAACCATGAACAAGTGCTTCATACTATGTTGTATTATTAGTGCAACTGAAAGTAAACCTGAAAGATGAATAATACTTCTCACCTGTAGGAGAAATAAGCATTGCTCCTCCACTAGCACCATTCCTACTCCTTGACCCATCAAAGTAGAGCTGCCATAACTCATTCAACTGCTGTTCACACCGTTGTTTTTCATATTTTACCAAGTTAGGAACAACCACATCTTGCTCATGAATCAAATTTGTTACACCCCGATTGTATAGTTACTATTGCATAAGGAGTACATTGTAAATGTTTGAATCTTTCTGGTGAATAAAACAAATTGTTCTTGTGATCAAATTGAATGTGTCCTAATGATTGTCTCATTATCTGATACTCCTATTGATGTAATTCTTGAATGAAAGTAGCATATTAAGTTATGGAATAATGTTGTTCTAACTTTCTACGATGCTTTATGTATATTGCCTTGGTTTTGAGCAAATGACTCCTGTTGTCATGTCATGATGTGCAAGAAACAGGTTCGTACCTCCAGGCAGAGGAGAGATATCACTCGGGGAGGAACTTGGTCGGGTAAACAGTAACGAATACCAATTGGGCATAAACACATACTATAGACTGAGTAAGCTAAGTCATTTGTTGAAGTTAAGGGTAAGTCATCCGTAGGCTTGTTTAGTATCATTAGGAGTCGTATCTACTTCTGAATATGTAAATAAGTGATGCTTGCCAGTATAATCTTGTGTGGAGTAATGTTTCTAGCTAGAGGTGGGCATGTGTATAAGTATATATACATACAAATACGGTATGTACAAGTGTCCATAACTACATTCATGTCGACACAACGTATTAGAGCAGATGGACATGCCATACGTGTGCATCGATATAAGTGTATTTATGAATACTTATACATAAGGGAAATAAACAAGTATATATACACATATACATACCCACAACTAACCAGTTGTATGAGTATATTATAACGATATTACCTCGGAAATTACATATACACATATATATACATATACATGAGTACGTATAGTGAAAGTATGCTGACTGGCTCGCAGTATACGTACGTATAATCTAAAATATAAATGTATATACATGTATAGGTGTAAAGGTAAATATATTATATATTTAATATTATATAAAAGTACGTATATAATATAGTCTTTACAAAATATAGATATGTATACGATATTATTTAAATTATTAATTTAAATAATTATACATAAATATATAATGTAAATTAAAACTATGTTATATAAATACTTTAATATAATAAAATATATATAGATGTATTTAATTAAAAGATTTGAAAATCAAATGAAATTTAATTTAACATTTTATTATATATTCAATAGAGAAATGAGACTAAATCACGAATTAAAGAATATAACGTTTTCTCTTAAAAAAGATGTTTTTCTCTAGAATGGAAATACTTCTTTGGAATCGAATTATTTGGGCTTCAATATTAAACTTAAAACCATTGTCAAATGCGTCATATATTTTCTGTTGAACTTTATTGAAATTATAATGAGTAAAAATAAATTCGAAAGTGAGTTCAAGCCGTTAAAAATGGCGGATTGAGTAAAAACGCGCGACTAGGGCCAGGTGTCTGAAAACGGCCGATTGAATTCGTGCTTGGCAAAAAAATGGAGATGTGGACTTCAAACTATATGGGAAATAGTCTTACACCAAACCCACGCTTATCCATTGCTGTAGAATTGCGCTAAAACCTGGAGGTGTCACGATTTTACAAACTTTACAAGTGCGAAATGTTAATATATCACTGCTGTCAGTTAATGGAGGTTGAAACCCTCTCCAATAAGCAACACGTTTGTTCTTTGAAACTTTCCAAGCTCCGTTGGTAGCACTGGCACCATAGAAAGGGGAAACAGTTAAGTTTCCAACTCTATATAAAGCCTGCGTTTGTTCACTGTAAAGGACACGAAAATACAATCAAAAAATTTGTTCTGTTTAATCAAGAGTGAAGAGCATTTTTCAGTTGAGAGGGAATTCGCCATTAGTTTAAGAAAGTCTTTAGCCTTTAGTTGTTAAGAAAGGTATTCAGTTAGTGTTGGAAGAAGCACTCTCTGAGTCTATGAACAGTAACTTGAAACTACCAAACACCTGAGAAGGAATTCGCTACAGAGCCAAATTGAAATCATTTGGTGGTAGGCAAAGAGAAGAAGTTTACTCTTTCTCCAAACTTCTAAGGGAAAGCTCTTACCAGGCATGTCAATCTTTTCCTTTCTATGCTTTCAGTAATTCTTGTATTCAGATGTTAATTTGTGTCTTGTCCTTTGGCTGAAAAGAACTGAGACTGAAAACTGATTTACTTAGAAATGAATAAGAAAGAATTAAAGTTTGTCAGCATAAGATAAATTGTGAAATAGGATGTTTTATGCATGTTCTCTTCTATTGGTTTTGCTTCCATTAGTGTACGGATTACACTAGGCATCGAAAAGAAAACCGCATAATTTGTATTAACTTCTTATATGGAGTATATGCTTGTAAATAGCTAATAAATACTAGGAACGGATCTAGAGCATTTAATAAGCTACAAGTTACAACTAGATACTGGTTAACTAAAGTCAAGTTTAAGAACCCCCTAGGATGAGAGTATCCTGTATAAGGGTGTTGGTTGTAGGTTCTTATTAAAATGATCTCCGTTCCAGTAGTGAGATTGTTGTAGGAAGTCTAGGGTACGGACTACCCCGATAGACCAACCTACGCGTAGAATAAGATAGCCTCAAGTCAAGTTGAACCTGGCTAGTGTAAGTGACAAATGACCTACATTCTTCATTGAATGTGAACACTTTGGCCAGAGTAGTGTAAGGAACCATTTAGTTGTAGTACTACACTGTCAGTTCACTGTGATCCCGAAATACATCCTAGTTCGAGAATTGTCGGTTGCACGGAATCTAGCTTTGTAGGATCACAGCACTATGTCCAGTTGGTAGTCGTTAAAGGATACCCAACCAATCTCTTCTTCGAAGGGAGGGTCGTTCATTGCAAAATGATCGTGCGGGGGACCGCATTATAAGTCCGTGGTTGGCGGAAAAGCGCCCGAGTGATGTTTCTCCTCCTCAACATCGGACTGATGATCCAAGACTTGATAGGACGAACTCTTGGACCTTCTTACTTCTATTGGTGCCAAAAGCCTTCGGGCTATGTATGTATATTATTCTTCTTACTTTGTAATTTCATTTGGAATGAAATAGTTAAAAGTTGCAAAAGATGTATCATGTTTATGTATTTGAAAAGAAATTTTTTATCATTATGGCATTGTTCTTACTTATTTTGATTGAAATCAAGTTTTAAATTTGACATACAAGTGTGGTCGTTACACAAATAAATACCCAAACCTGCTTCTTCCATACGTTTGAATGGATTAGCTTCATAGTTCTCAGCTTCCCACTCATCTAAAAATAAATCAACAATGCCAGCAGATTGTTCATCTTGCTTGTGATTGATAAAATTTGCATTCACAACAAGAGGAACATAAGGCTCTATATATCTTTTGCAATTGGTTTTGATTTGACTGTAACCCTGGTTCCATACCTTGTTCTAAAAAGCATGTATGACCAATCAACAGATAGATAACCACCTAACTTCGCAGTGAAGTCTTTGGAGAGGCATATGATGAAGTACAATGGTAGATCTATGACATAAATGTCTTGAGGTATGAAAATATTTGGACATGCATGCAATGTGAGGCTCAAATTGTTAATGACTCCAATGGTATTGATGGCTGTCCTATCCAATTGTACTACTCCTTTGGCAAGAGGATCATATGATAAACCAAGTTTATCAACTATTTGTTTGGGCATCACAAAATTACTTGCACCTGAATCAATCATGGAATTATGAACAAGGTGCTGGCCAATAATCAAAGATACATAAAATGGAGGTGATATTTTATCTTTGGCTTGTTCTTCAGTTTTAATTGGTGGAGTACTACTGAGTGCAACTCTAGGTTGCTCTCTGGAAGACTCATTAGTCAAGGTAACATTTGATAAGGCTTTTTGCAACAAATCCTTTTTCCCAAGAAATGATATTGAGTCCCACATTGACATACTAACATTTTCTTTCTTCATCTTATCCAAAATATTAAATGGAATGGTACTAAACTTTGGCTGTCCTTTTGGAACAACTTTTGGTTGTATTTGTATGGTTGACTTTTAGGCTACTCTTTGTTCACTATAGGCTGTCCTCTTGGTAGTATTTGCACATTTGGTGTATGTGATGGACCAAAAGTGCTTTGATGACTTGTAGAAGCTTGATTTTGACTATTATTAGATTGTTGTCGTATGTCATCAGCCCTCGTTTTTTCCCTTGGATTGGCTGCAATAGAGTGCGATGACTGATTTTGTGCATTTGGGTGATGCACCCCACAAAACTCTTCACCTTGCCAATTCATCAAGGTAACATCCCGATGGCCTTGATCAGTATTAGAATGTCGTTGTTCATGATTTTCTTGTGTTGTATCTTGTGGGACAATAGTGTTATTCTGTACCATGAGGGCTTGATTAATCACTCCATTTGAACATGTGGCTTGGTTATAAGGTTGGTTAAATGGAAAATACCACTCATAGTCCTGTGCCATGTTCCTTTGCACTGGGACAAGCTCTCTAGAATTGTTCACAACATTTTGATTGTAAGGTTGATAAAGCCTTGCATTAAAATTCCTTCTCTGACCTTGAGAATCAGCTTGATAAGGAGGCCTATTTGGCTGATTAGGCTAATAAGGTCTGAAATTCTGATTTTTCTACTCCTTTATGTTGATTAATTCATTACCAAAGGTCTGCAATATACCTTTTAACTCTTGAAATTCATGGGATGGAGCTGGGACAACCTTTTCTTGGACAAGATTTGGATAATTTAGTGCTGGTATAGGTGGAACAACAACTATTGGAGGTAATGGCAATGCTATAGGTGGTTGTACCTTAAGAAATATAGGCATTGGAGGCCTTGGGGCTATTTTTCCAGCCTCTATGAGGCTATTTTATGCTCTAATGGCGATGCCATATGCATTAGGAAGTGTATTTTCACCATTGACTAAATCATTACAAATATATCACTATTAAGGGCTTTAAGGAATTATAAAAATGCATGTTGAGTTGAAGGTCTTACCATTGTTGGGATTCTATCCCACGTTTTTTGGAAACGGTAATTAAATTAGACATATGCTCCTGTGGAGCTCTCTTGATGGTAGTTAGTTGCTCCACCAAAGACAAATGATCTAACTAGTCTTCAAATTGATTATTCAAACCATCTCCCAATTGATCCCATGTTGTGATTGAATTAATTGCTAGAGTCCTAAACCATTGCAAAGATTTTTCGTTCAGTGATGCAACCAAGAGCTTGATTGCTACATTCTCCATTATGATATTGTGAACTGAGCATAATGTAGCCACATCTCTAATATGCTCAATAGGCGTATTTTGATCTTCTCCTGTGAAAGAAGGTAAGATTCTAAGAGTTGCCACATGAATATCATCATGTTGAGAAAGATTTAATGGGCTGCCCCCATTAAACAGTCCAAAAGAAAACTCTTTTGCCATTGGATTTGCCGGACTCGTATATTTTGTACTAGAACTCTTAGAATAGGACTTTTAGGCCTGTGATTCGGAGGTGTGGAACATTATTTAGCTAGTGGGCTAACACTCTTTCTCACTGCCCTCCCTTTCCTTCTCGGTGATGATAGCTGCAAATACTTGAAGGAAGTAGAACTTCCTCTTGCCTGTACTCTTCGCATGTGCTGATTGCACTAGATCTTTTTCAAAATTAGAGATTAGAGTTGCCAAGTATATGTTTGTAACCTCAAAAAGGTCAAAAACACTACTACATATACCAGGACAACAGTGAAAACTTTCTATTTCTTGACTGAGACGGGTTTCAGTGTCCCACTGGGTGTGCCAAAAACTGTTGTCACGAGGATAGCACCCTTAGCTAAGTGTGAAACTTAGCTATCTAATGAAACATTAGATCATCTTCAAATTGTGGGTTGTCTATGGCGAAGATGAACCTCTAGAGCGGGATGGTTCCCTTGATGTACTTGCTAAAACTTGCTGGTTTGATTGGAAAATGGATAGAAAACCAAATTTTAAGATTAACTAGACCTAGGAGGTGATGCACCAATGATTAAAAGACTTGTATTTGTTGTTCTAACTCATAATTCTTTTCCAAGACTTAGCCTAATCCTATGCACAACTCAATTTTTACCAACTTATACAAAAGTGTTTCAAGGGGAGGTTATGTTTCAGGTTTTTTTTGCAAGAACACGGTGTGTTTTCACAACTACAAACTCCAAAAACAACTAACACAACCTATGACCTGCATAAATTGTTCATATTATTGCTCAAAAAAAATTGCAAACAAGACCTAACTCAAGGATTTAATGTTTAAATCACAAAAATTAACTCAAATCATTCACAATATCATCCATACATGAAATTTTGAGAAGGAAAACTTGCTGATTTTTATTGATAAAAGGAGTTTCTTGCTTGTACAATATTGAAAATACTGAAAATAAACTAAGTTTCTGCTCTATACTTCTCAAAAATGAGTTACAATGCATTTGTTTTGCATAAGATAGAAAGAAGAATGAAAGAACTAACTCTAAAAGAGTTGAAGATCTTGCTTTATAGAATGCCACCTTAGATAACTGAAGTTGCACCTCGTGGAAAATGTTGAACATGCAAGAAGAGTTGAACTAGATGTGAACTCTGGAGTTGAGAGTTGACTTGAACTCTTTGACTTGTGCATGCTCCTTGAAGTTTGCTTCAACTGAACTAGAACTTGTTGATGAGTGTTTTATCATCCACCAAACATCAGAATAAAAATGTCCAAAGACACTCTATCCTCTCTTGAAAAACCACCGCATAGGCGATTCCAAGGTTTCTTTAGTCGGGTCTCGACGTGTGGATAAGCTCAATGGTCGTTGTGATAATGCTGGTAATAAACAAGGGGACTTACGTAGAAAGTCTGCACAAGTTCGGGGACTTAGGAAATTTATCTTTGTAGGTTCTCAATTAGGACTTTCGATTGTGGATCTCAAAAAAAAATGGCAAAAAGAATAGAGTTTAGGAGAGTCTAGTCTAAGCCTAAGAACTCAAGAGACAATAAAGACTCGGTGAAGAGGATAAACCACACTTTGTTTCGCCTCCTGCAGGACAACATACGCAAAATGGGTGCAATCTTCAAGGGGTTGTGAGAATAATTTTCAAACCTCGAATGAAGTTGAAGTTAAGCTTCCACGTTTAAGAGCTCAGGCTAACTTTACAAATCGAATGCAAATCATCCATTCGAAAAAAGTATGAGCTACACTTCACCATTGAATCAATACGATCAATCTCTCATTCAATTTAACAACTTTTCAAAGCAAATTCTACCTAATCTAACTTTAATTCTAATCTATGGCGGAAGGCAATATGTAACCTCGCTTACTATTCAACAATAAGAAGTGATTCAAGGCAAATCATGCTCAAGAGCTTTTATCATTCAAAATAGTCTCAATGCGACAATATACATAATCTGTCTCCACACAAAAAAAAAATGAGAGAGCACTAGTTTATATAGAGCTCCAAAAATGAAATGAAGGGCCGAGATTTAAAACAAGATCAACAGCCGAGATTATTACAACCAAACCCTAATTAGGGTTTCCCAAAATAACAAGAGTTAACCATCAGAAAACTATCAAAAAAGTGGCAGTTCGGCCCCATGATACAGGAGGGTAAAAATCGCCCATCGCCTCCAGGCAGCATTGTATGGCAGGCCCCGGACCTCACGACCAGCGTTTCGATTATGCGTGGCGGGCGTGCTTGTCACTGATCCCGGAGAAACTCAAAGTCAAAACTCAACTTCTCAAACATCCCGCTTAAAAAATTACCTTCCCAACACCCTCCTGCTTCTCAAAGAATCACTTTGAGCGGACGGGGAGTCTTACACCCACTTTCCCCAAAGTCGCCGCGACACCGGAAAAGGGTCCGTTAGTGGAAAGAAAAGTTTCTTGAACTTTAACCACCTTCAATCTCCTCCAGCGCAGTTCTGGGTTGAGCTTTAAAATGGGTAGAGTTGCCGCGGCGGTTATCACTGCGAACATCCTCATGGCACTGCCGACCTTCAGAGTTCCAGCCGCCATTTTTGCCTTCTCCGGGCTTCCTCTCATTGTCACCCCAGCTGGTGATGAAAATGCATCTCTTGCGCGGCAGAAATACATAAATAAATAGGGTATAACAATTCTAAGGCAGGAATGGCCTTATAGGGGACACGCTTCCCGGTTTTTTCCATGTACATGGAATTCTAGAAAGAAATGAAGAAGTTCGCCCATAGGCCAGTGCCAACTTTTCCATGAACAATGCCGCCTCTGTGCCTTCACTTGCCATCCAGCCTTGAGCTTCCCTGGCCGTTACCATTCCGTGCTCGACGCCCCTAGTCATCTCCTGTGATTTGAGGAGAGGAGGAACAGTCGCATTGCCCCGATCAAGTGGCTGGGTCAAATGCTGTATGTATTCTTTGAGACGTTCGACCTCCTTCTTATACTCCTTCTTAGCCACTTCCTTTTCTAGTCTCGCCTTGATGGTCGAGACAGAATTATCCAACTCCTCTACTTCTTGACCTTTCGAGGTCGGGCCAAGGTCAACTGTGGTTATAGCATACTCCTGAGGAGTGATCTCGTCCTGTGGCTTGTCCACTGTAGGCACTGCAATGTGCACGGAACGGTCGCCTGCCTCGTTCCTCCGAATGGTGGAGAACTTCTTGGCGGGCTTCTTGACTGCGACCTGTTCTAATCTTGCCAAGAAATCGGCAATATCATCTTCTTCTTGTTGAGCCTCAGCAGGCACATGAACTTTCATCCTTTCTAACAGCCAGTCTGTAATTGTCGACTGTTCAATGCCATCCTCTACTTGAACCTCATCCTCATTAGGAACATCCATGACTTCCTTGAGAGCGGAAATCATTCCCTCCTCAAAGTCATTGTTCCGAGCTTCTACATCATTGTCTGAACCCAAAATTTCTGTGCCTGTTGGTGACGCAGGCTCTTCATCATCTAGTTGAAGAGGCTCTTCATTTACTTCCTGAGCTGCAAGAGGTTCAAGCATTTCCGCCAAGGAGTCGTCTATATTGGTTACAAACTGGTCAATGTTCCTGGATACTGCTGACCGAGAAGGTTCTCCCTTATGCCTCTTGGAAACAGGCTCAGCACTTGGCATTATTTCTTTTCTTTTTTCTCCAATCCCGACCAAGTCTTGATGGGATGCACCAGCATTAGAAGAGTATGACTCTGATTCGCTCAACAGGTCATAGGTGAGCGTGATTCCTTTCTGTCTCAATTCCTGGGCATGACAATCAACCCACCACTGGGAATACTTAGTTACTGGCCTCATCAGGGTGGCTAGGTCTGCGTGCTCAGGCTCTGACCATTTCACCGGAGGGAGAGGTCTGCTTTCCTCAAAGCGCGGCTGGACATGATTTCCATCGTCCTGAAGCTGATCAGGCACTCGGCAGAACTCGATTGTTCTCATAAAATCCAAGGACATTCTGGACCACATCTTCCGCCTGACCTCATACTCATCGGCTGCATTTGCCCAGAAATCCTCCAATTCCTGTCTGTGCTTGTACTTCCTTCCTTCCACTGTCCAAATGTTGTGATGTGGGTCATAGTTGACCCTGGACTTGTATGCCGTGAAAGGGTACCATTGGATCTCTAATCTAGCACTTTCAGCCGCTTGTGCTGATGGACAGTACTCTAGCATGTTCCCGATGAAGAATGGGAATGTGACGGATGCCTTCTTGGTCGGCCTTTGAATACTCTGATACTCTTCTAACTGTCTCAAAACCTCAAGCAATATCATCCGATCAGTCGGATAGATAGGCAATTTATAGGGATTTCCAGTAAATCCCTGGATCCTGATATATGTAAATTTAGGGAACTGGATGAACCAAGACCCATATTTGCTGATAAGACTTTTCGCTTCATGGCTCAGCCTTTGGTGCACTCCTCCTTGAAGCTTTCTGGTAATGTGCATTAGGAATGCATCATGTACCCTCCTGAAGTGAGTCTTCTCCTTCAACTGGAGCTGAGGATAGCAGTCGTAAGGCCTAAGCTCGTTCTCCCCATTGCCAATTCTGCCCTTGCAGATCAACCCTGGATATTTGTATGACCTGGCTAATAGGTATACCACGTATGAACTCATGTGAAAAGACTTGGTCTTTTCAAGGTTGATCAGCTGCTCATGGAGGTTGTCACTTATCATCCGTGACCAATTGAACATTTTGACTCCAGAGGTGACCTCGTCGATAAAATAATACATCCAACTCTCAAAGAAGGCGCCCTGCGGGTTGCCAGCTATTCTGTTCAGCATCAGCACAATATCCCCAAAATCCTCCTTGAAGTCCGTGCGGCGAGGCCTCTTGGGCAACTTCTTGATTGATGGCTTTGGCTTGTCCATCCAAACCTTGTTGACTGTTGTGGCACATAGATCTGGCTGACTATCATATAGCATTTTGGCTTCTTCTTTGGTCTTATAGACCGTTCTTGAATGCTCTGGAATGCCGAAGGTCTCCTGAATTGATACTTCGTTCAAGTGTGCCAAGATCCTTCCGTCAGGGGCGATAATCTGTCTTTTCTAGGCATCATAATGGCGAGCACATTCCACCATTAACTCAGCACAATCCATTGCCGGAGGGAATCCAGCTGCTTGGAATATCCCGTTTCCGACCATCCGTCTGGCTATTGCCGTGGGAAGTCCCTTCTGACCGTATACTCTTTTCTTGAATTCGTCAAAATCCACATGCCCGAGGTCAGTATCCACGACATTCTTCCACTTTGAGATGACTTTAGTCTCCTTCTGAGCACCCTTGTTGGCGAACTTCATTTTCAGCTTCCTAGATAATCTGCCTTCCGTGTCCGTCAACCTGCAGTCATAAAATTAACATTAATATAAAGACCTTTAAAATAGTTTAAACCTCGTGCCTTGGGTTCGAAAAATTGACTTTCAGCTGTTCAAACAATTAATTTGCTGCGAAAAAGCAAGCTGAAAGTGACTTGAATGAATTTGAAAATCTTGCCAGAACTTCGTCAAGATGAAAGGGCATAAAAAGATAGCAAATTTAATTGACCAATTACCAAACCTCAGAGAAGGATCGTTAAATGCAAATCAGATTTAAAAATCTGATTTTTTTGAAAAGTGCGCCCCTCTTCAAGAAGAATTCAGCTTTGAATAAATATCCTTTTCTTTTCCCGCGAAAAATTCCTCAGCATAACACTGCTTTTCTCTCTGAGAAAATTCGACTTTGCTAATGGACGAATTAATTGCCTGATAATTTCGAGAAAGAATAAATTTCTCTTCAACTGTGTGTGAAAAATGAGTTGCTGAAACTCATTATAATGCTGAGAGATTGAATTCGATTTAGCAACTGCCATAATCTTTCTCGATCTCGATTTGTTTTCATTTTCCAAACAGGCAACTTTCCTTTTATCTTCCGACAAGGCTCAGTCTCGAACTTATCCAGACAAATCTTACTGATCTTCAAAAATTCGATTTTTTTATTTAATGTTTATTTTTTGATTTTTCAACTTTTTAAATAAAACATTAAATAATTTAATTAAATTCATGGTGAATTTAATTTTCTTCTTGCCGGATTTCATCTCCGCCTGGCTTGCTTTACTTTCGTCCGATTCGTGTCTGGCAATTTCGATTTTGTCCAAGGCATTTTTAATTTCCAAATAGTTGAAAATTAATTATTAAAATATTAAAATATTTTAATTAATTCCAACCCGTTCGTTTTGGACCCATGACTATTTCAATTTTTCTTCCAATTTTCTTGGCTAAGAGTTTATTTTCCGATTTCATCCTCAATTTCGTCTAGCCAAACCAAATCTTAAGCCGTTCCGTCGAAAATTTCATTGCCAGATCCCTATTTTTCTTTGCCGAGGCGAGATTTTAAGCTTATTTTGCTCTGCCAAAGTCAAATATTTCCTTGCTCTGCCAAAGTCAAATATTTCCTTGCTCAGTCGAATTTTTCTAGGCAATATCCTCGTCCGAACGACTTGATTAGGCGATTTTCCTTGACGTCTGACATATTCTTCATCCTTCTGGCCAAGGACGATCCTTCCTTTCCCTTTGCCTCGCGCATTTTCCTTGGGTCAAAGTTGACAATTTCTCGACATTTTCTCCATACTTAGGCAAATTTTACCTCTTTTCCTCATCGTGCTAGGCACATTCCGTTTTATTCTTTGCCATATCTTTATAATCTTTAGCACATGTCCTTTCAATCTTGGCATTTGTCCTCTCGAAAGTGTCACAATACTTGGCCACCGTCTTCATTTTTCATCCTTTTATCCTCTGTACTTAGGCAAATATTCGAACTTTTTCTTTGGATTTGGCCTTGACACTTAGCCAAAAATCTTAGCATCTTATCATCTTAGGCAGACTTCCTTGGCATCTTGGACGAACGTCATGGATGTCTTTGATATTTTGTTAGCTTCTTCCAAGTGCATGGCGGACATTTCTTAGGTCTTTAGGATGAACACCTTGGACGTCCCTCTTTTCTAGGGCGAAATTCCTCAACATTTTAGCTTTTATCTCAACATTTTATCCCCCTTTGGAAATCCTACAATACTTAGTCAAAATTTCGAATTCCCACCTTGGTAGGCATCAACACTTAGTAAAAATTTTGATTTTCCTCCACTTTACATGCCTAGGCGGACTTTACATAGCCTTTAACCAAGTCCCACCCTTCAAGGGCGGACTTCATTAGCATTTTGGACGGGTTTCCAAGCATATGGCGGACTTTTAAGGGGTAAAGGACAGGGATGGCGGACTTTAAGACCCTTTTGGACGTCCCCCTTTGAAGATGGCAGACTTTGAGACTTCTTAGCACATGCAGGGCGGACTTTAGATGGTCCAAGGATGTCTTCAGGATGCAAGGGCGGACTTTAGAGCATGCAAAGACATCAAGGCGGACTTCAAAGGATGCATGGACAAGGATGGCGGACTTTGAGCAGTCTTAGGATGTCCCACCTTTATGCATGGCGGACTTCAGAGCTTCCTTGGACGTTGCCACAAGGTGCAGGGATATGATTCCCAAGAGCTAGGCGGACTTCAAGACCTCTTTGGACATCCTCCTTAGCTGCTGGGCGAATTCCATAACCTTTCAGACCTTCACATACCTTCCTTCTTCATTCTTTCATGGCGAATTCTCCAGATTTGCACAGATTTCTCACAAACTTCACCATTTTTGAGCTGATTTCATGATTTCATCTTCAAATCTGATTGATCTTGACTGGTTTTTGACTGGTTTTTCCAGATTTTTGAACGTTTTCAGTCTGATTTTCATGCTTTTTACTTGTTTTTTCCAGATTTTTCGAAAAAATTTCAAAATTTTCAATTCGATTTTCTGAGAGTTCTATTGAGTTTTTCGAACTTCTGAGTGCGTTTTCAGAACTCGGGACCCTTCTAAAAATAGAAACTTTCCAAAAATAGAAAAAGCAACCCTAAAAAATAGGGAACCTCGTTTGGTCCAAAAATGCCAAAAATGAAAAATCGAAAAAGCAACTTTTCCTAAAAAATAGGAAGTGTCAGAATTGGCCGAATTTACAGTTGATCTTCGTCTCTTGGGCCTTCTGAGCGCTTCCATGACATCTACGCATTGATTCAAGCATGAATTACTGACTCGGCTCGGGTGACTCTCGGCAAACTGACCTGAAACTCTTGGCAAAGTGATCTCATGTAACCGTTGCAAGGAGACAGAACCCTAAAAACTAGCAGGCAACTGGGGGTCCCCATCAGCGATGGGGCGATGTGTGAAAAGGTCACAACATCTGGCGACTCCACGTGGGGAATGTTCCTGGACATTCCAAAGATAATATCCACTTCAAATCCTGAATCTTGAATTAATTCTATCTAACTTATCCCTTGACCAAGAAGAGTACTCAAAAGGGAAGAGAACTCCTAAATTATATCAAGACATCTTATCCTTCAGTTATAAGTGTGTGCACATGGGTTTATTCCTGTCTCTTAAGACCAATACGACTCTTTGGTTCCGTGATGGTTTTCCAGTGTATTTCTGGTCTTAGCTCCAAAAGCATCCTTGGATAGAGCCTCACTGCCAGCGAGCGTCCATAGCCCCGGCGAGGTTATCTGCTATAATCTCACGGAGATTGCTCTACTTCCGGCGATTTATTTCTTTTGTTTTGATTTCTTTGGTACACCTGTAGAGATTTCCGCACACCCAAAAGCCAAGTGTTTTGATTTTTCATTCTTTCTTTTTGATTCATTTTGATATTCTTTTCTTTTCATATATTTCCACACTTTGGCCTGTAAGCAATGAAGCTCACCTGGGTTTGAGCATTATAGTGGCGCTGAAGCAAGACTTCTGATTACCTTCTAGCCAACAACTTCACCTAGGAGACCATAATGACTCAGAGAACTCTTTTAAGTGTGTAAAATGTAATAACTGCAAGATTCGGTACCAAGACACAATAGATGACTTCCTTCCCAGTCAAGTACTAACCTCAACCTTAAGATACTTTAGAGACAATTAATCTAGGATTCATAGATCTTCCATAAATGTTTACCCGAGGAATACTCACAACCTTCCTTAGCAAGGTCAAACCAAAATGTGCGCGTGTAAGCAACATCACCCTTCTCGCGGAATGGGACACCCTCCTTATTGAAAGCAACACAAAGCAAAGCGAAACGAAAGCAAACGGGAAGCAAACAACTAATCTAAGAAAACAAAGACAACTACTCTAAGGAAAGCGAGGAAAAACAACTAATCTAACGGAAGCAAAAACAAAACCCGAAAGCAACTATTCTAACTATACACAAACAAGCTCCATCAAGGAACTTAAGGTAGGAAATAATGTTTCAGAAATTGCCCGTTAACGGGCAGTGGGATGTCTTCCCCAGTCAAGGTCTTCAACTTAAATGCATTTTCTCCCAATATCTGAGCAATCTGGTATGGTCCTTTCCACAAGTTGTCGAACTTATCGTGATCTCCTCTTCGTTCATGGGCTTTATCCCAATATAGGACCAGGTCAGATATTCTGAAAGACTTCGTTGTAGCACGTTTGTCAAACCATCGTTTGACAATTCCTTGATGTTTGGCAAAGTTTTCGAGAGCTTGATCTCTCTGTTCTTCCAGTAGTAACAATTGTGATAGGCGAATCTGCACTCTATCATCTGGGTCTAAATATTCGTGCATGAACCTGAGTGTCGGAATCCTCAGCTAGATGGGAAAGACAGGGTCTTGCCCATAAACTAGGTGATATGGAGAGGTTCCCAATGATCTTTTGGCTCTTGTCCTGTCTGCCCATAAAGCAAACCTGAGTTGGGAATGCCAATCTCTTGGATTCTGATCTAACAATCTCTTGATGACGTTGAGTAGATTCTTGTTCGTGGACTCTGCCAGTCCATTACCCTGGGGGTAATAATTTGAAGAAAACTTTAATGTAATCCCATAATCAAAGGCCCAATTTGAAAATTTCAATGAGGTGAATGCGGATCCATTGTCACAAACAAAGGCCTTAGGGCAACTGAATCTGGTGATGATATGTTCTTCTAAAAACTTGATAACTGCATCTGTGGTACAATTCTTCAGTGCCTGTGCCTCAGACCATCTAGTACAATAATCTGTTGCTGTCAAAATATAGCGATGTTGTGCTGAAGAGGGTGGGTTTATCATGCCGATAAAATCGAGTCCCCACATTGCAAATGGTTTCACTTCCGTGATTGGCTGCAATGGCATAGCAGGATTCTTTTCACGTGTGGCAGTAATTTGGCAGGTATGACAGGTTTTAACATGCTCATATGCATCTTTGAA
>VDFB02103409.1:0-47935 GCA_007258455.2 Sequoia sempervirens | reverse complement strand
AGGCTAGGTGAAATCTGGTTGAAGTCTATTGAGACGAAGCCCCACATACCTTGCATTTAGAATAGAGTACAAATTTCTTAGGTCCTTTCCCTTTTACTTTCGGCATACTTCTTGTTAGTTTTAGAAAAGAATACACATTGCCAAATCATACACGTAAGAATCCCCTTCAAATTATATATCAACTGCTGACTGTGAGAAGTCTGAACAACTACGTAAGTCCCCTTGACATACCAGCAATATCACATCAAGCCAAACTGAGCCTATTCGCACTAAAGGAACCTTGGAGTTGAACGCACGAACTTTCTGGCAATCTTAGCGTGCGGAATACTTTGATCAAGAGAGAATAGGGAAGCCATTGGCAACTTTATTCTGCGTTGGTGCGGTCACGAAAAACACATCAACAGAACTGGCGCTAGAAGGAGGGCTGAACGAGGAAAGAACACGTTGGTTCGGTTATCATTCATTTTATGCTTGCCTCTCCTCCTAGCACGTCAACAGAACTGGCGCTAGAAGGAGGGCTGAACGAGGAAAGAACACGTTGCTTCGGTTATCATTCATTTTATGCTTGCCTCTCCTCCTAGCACATCAACAGAACTGGCGCTAGAAGGAGGGCCCCTCAAGGATTCTTCGTAGTGAAGCAGTCATTTTCAATAAGAGGGGATTTCATTGAAAAGAACTTCATTGGAGAAAGAAATTATCATGAGTAAAGATGGTGCTACCGCATAGAGAAATATTCCCAGTGTTGCAGCCTAACTTGGGATTCAACGACGACCAGGAGGACATTCTTTCAGGGTTGAACAATCTTGCTTGGAAAACAAAGGAGAGCTACGCCCAGTACATGAGAACCTGCTTCGTGTTGGAGGAAGAAGAAGAAAAAGCCATTGAAATCCAAGTTGCAATTGAGAGGAATTTACTCGATCAGAGACTACCACTCGCTCCTCTTCCTCGCCGACAGTGATCAACTACATCCTGGATCGCATTAGCTCATTCTCACCTGATAAGTTGAAAAGAATTCTGAGGTCCACGCCAAGCTCATCCAAAGACTTTGTGGAGTTAGAATTGCCTACTAGAACAAGGAAGAAGAAAGAGAGCCGTCCAAGCAAAGAAGTGTTGTCAAACGAAGAAGCTCAGTCTAGTGAAGAAAGCGGGGAAGAGATTACAAGTTTATTTCGAACTCCACCAAGTGTTTCAAGGTTTGCTCAATCCAAAGCCGTTCAAGTTACTACACCAGTGTTTGTTCAACCACCAGTTCAAGTTACCGCAACCCCAGTTATCGTATATCAGAGGAGGTATCCAAATCAAGCAATGGCTCAACCAGGAGTCCAACCTGCTCCTAACGGTGCTACTTGGCTAGTCACCAATCCATCTCCTCTTGAGTTTGCCGATTATCACGATATGCCAAAGAATCCGGAGCATTTCTGCACCAAGTACCAAGTCCATGATCCGAACCGTTCTGCAGAGGATCACATTAAGATGTTTGAAGATCATTTGCGAAACCGACAAATTGCCTACGCAGATGTGGCTTGCAGACTGTTCCCGTATTCCTTGGGAGAAGAAGCACACTTTTGGTTTATACATTTGCCAGTTGGGTCCATCAGAACATGGGAGCAGATGAAGGAGGCTTTCATTGGGAAGTTTGGTATTCCTATCACCCCAGTGGAGCTTTTCCGTCAGTTCACGGAGGTGAGAAGACAAGACAAAGAACCTATTCATGCCTTCAATAACAGATTCCAAAAGGCTCTTACAAGGTTGCGTACTCCGTATATGGTTCCCGATGCAAGGGAAAATTACTATGCAGCCTTAGACCCGTTGACTGCTATGTTCGTGAGGCAAGCTCATCCCATTCCAGCAGACATGAACCAAGCATATGCTAAGGCGGTTGAAGTAAGTCAGAATATGGGCCAAAACATAACTGGACCCTCTTTGTACACTGGCTTGGTCACCACAAATAATCAAATGCAGACTCTTGCTCCAGCCTGGAATCAACAAGTTCCAGCGTTGAATCCAATTCCGCAACCGGCATATCATGTTACGCCACCATCGGACCAATTGATTCTCCATCCTGGGGTACCCTTATCCCAGACTCCAGCTACACAGCCTGTCTATCTCCAGAACACAGTACCTGCAACAAGGACACAAGAGGAGAAAGACGAAATGAAAGAATTAGTAGAACAAATGAAAAGGCTGTCATCTGAGGTAACTCACCTCAGAAATCAAAATAACCAAATGCAATCAATGATAAAGAATTATCAGGCACATCCAGGTGCCAATCGAGGATATCACAATAATCCTCAACACCATCAGGATGCCCATCAAGGACATGGATACGACAACAGCCATGGGTATCGAAATAATAATCAAGGATATCAGAAGAGGTCCTGGAATACTGGACCTAACAATGGAGGAGTTCCATCACCGCTGGATAACCCGCCGCCTCCAGAAAATCGTCCCACGGACAGAGTATTTCTGGCAGAAGCTGCTATGTCAGGATGGTGTCGGCTTCATAACACAAGTCAACACTCAGAATTACAATGCCATGAGTTTCAAGTAGCGGCTGATATCTTTAAAGGAGAAGTGAAAAGCACGGAAGGTACTGAAAATCCTCCGACCACTGGGTATGAGATTGTACCAGTGCAAAGATATGACCAGGCACTAATCATAGAAAGTGTCAATCTTGTGTCCGAATACCAGAACTACGCGCCACCAGAAGCTAATCATAGATTTCCACCAGCTTCGGCTAATGGTCCCGTGGAGGCGCCAGATACTCAAGTTTATGAGGAAGCTCAAGTTTATTCAGAGGCTCAAACGTATTCAGAAGTTCAAAGTACTTATTCAGAAGAGCCATATGATCAGGGTAACTACATTTTCCCACCTCTCGATAATAGTGTTTTGGTAGAAGGGAGTAGAGAGGTGCAAGCGTTTCAAACCTCCGGAGGAGCAGCACCCAAGGTGTACCAGAGGACTTATCACCAGAAAGAGCCTTTGACGTCCTCTATTCCCCCGAATAATTTCGCAACCCCGCCAAATCCAAATGCGAGCAACAATCCGAATTTGCCTCGGGATTCTCCGGAGTATAGACAGCAGAATGTGATGAATAGAAATGGACAACAAACTGCCCAGCAACAGCCAATCCACGTGATGCAACGTCCTCAAAAGGACAATCTTCCAAGGGATGATATGAAAAGATTAAGTTCTTATGTGCTAGAAGAAGTGAAGAAGATAAAAGTTAGTCTCCCCTTGTATGAGTTGATGAAAATCTCCGAGGTTAGAGATACAATTTTGGGAAGTCTATATGAGACACCAGTTGCAAAGAGTACACCTCAAGAAGCACCCAGTTCATCAAGGAATCCTCCAGTAAATATACAATCCCGTCCTGTGCAGAATGCAAACATGGTGGAGGAAGTGCCTTACGCGCCGTTCAACGCTTGGGAGGCTCCACAGCAGTCGCAAGGTTTTGTGGGCGTAGTGCAAGGATCTTCAAGTGAACCTGAGAAGCCAAAGGCTGAAGATAAAAAGAGAGTTAAATTCAGTTTGCCCGCAGAACAAAGGCAAGAGCAGACACAGAAGGTCACCCGTGATAATCAAGTTTCACCATGGGATGAAAAGAATGAAAGAAAGAGCGTTGTATCCGAGGAAAAGAAGAAACCAGTTGTGTTCTACCAGGGGAAAGATGAGCCAGCCCCGTTCTTGGTATCAGTTAGAATCTTTGGGAAGTTATTACACAATTGTCTGATTGATTCCGGTGCTTCTAGCAACGTCATGCCATTAAAGGTGTGTCAAAGGTTGGGCATAGTCCCGTTGCATACCACAAAGAAGGTGACCCAACTTGACAAAACTGAAGTACCAGTGGTTGGGGAGTTAAATAATATTCATATGCAGTTGTCAGCTGATCCCCGAATCCAGAGCTGTATTGACATATCAGTGGTCGACATACCAGATGGGTACGGCATGTTGCTAAGCAGAGACTGGGCAAGAAAATTAAATGGGTACATTGCAACAGACTTCTCCCACATGTGGCTTCCATGGAAGGGAGTCCCAAATCAAATCAGGGTTGATAGTACACCAAGATTGAAGCTGATGATCACGGAATATGGAGAAGATAATGAGATCATGTTCGTACAAACTGATTTAGGCTCGTATAGGCCTGTTAAGCAAGAAGTATTAATGCTACAAAGTTCAAGTGAGGGAAGATGTTTGGAAGAAACCACGAGCTCCACCGAAGTGTTGATTGAAAGTGACTCGAGTGATAGTGAAGGTGGAGGAACCTTTGAGAATTTCAGGGACTTTGTCCTGAACAGCGTGAAGCAAGAAACAGAGTTAGGGAAAGATGCTTCAATTAAAAATTTGCTGCTCCCCAACTGGTGCCGAATACACGAAGCATTTCATTCAGAAATCACTTGTGCCCTGTGCAAGGTGGCACTAGAACAAGTTGCAAGGCTTGTTCCCCGTACTCCATTACAAGAAGAACATCAAGAAGAAAACGAGATTCTAATAGGACATCAAAAGATGAATGAGGAGAATAGTGTTGTGATAGAAGAAATTGTAAAAAATGATACGACTCAGTCAAAAGATAAAGAAAAGACTCCTGAGGTCTGCAATCAAGAAGAGACACGTGTTCAGTCTCCCAGCGCCCCTACAAATGATCAAATATGGACTTTAAGGTTTGATGGATCAAAGTCAAAGAAAGGAAACGGAGCAGGATTTGAATTGGTTAGCCCAACAGGAGAAGCTTATTTGGGTTCTTATAGGCTCCAGTTTTCATGCACCAACAACGTTGCTGAATATGAGTCCTTGATCCACGGATTACTCCTTGCAATTCAGAAAGGAGCTAAGATTGTATACGCCATTGGAGATTCTGACATTGTGGTCCGACAAGTAAGGAAGCAGTTCGCCTGCCATGACAAGAGATTGAGCCGTTATCGGAACAGAGTTTGGGACCTAATAGAAAGTTTTGATGCATTCAACATAAGGCAAGTATACAGATCTAAAAATACCGTTGCAAACTCTTTGGCACAAGCTGCCAGTTCTTTGGAACCACTGGCAATGGAGGGATTAAAGAAGTTCACAGTAGAGTTGGTTTCAACCCCGGCAATCCCTGATAACATAAAGAATTTTCAAGTGTTCGAAGACGACAAGCAGATTCTGGATTTTCTCACAAACTCAGGAGTGTTTGAAGCACAAATCATAGATGAGGAAGATACTGAAGAGGCTGAATATGATACAGAAGGGATATTGAATTTGAAGACTAATGTAATCCCAAAAGGGATGGTCGAGTTAGAAAGGCTATTTGATGCTGACAGATTAAGCAGAAATCAAAGCACGCAAGGCAATGATTGTGAACCTGTCAATCTAGGAACAAGTGAACAAGTGAAAAACGTTTTCATTGGAAAGGTTTGCACACCCGAAGAAAAGGAAGGCATCTTAAAAGTCATGAAAGAGTTTCCAGAGGTGATAGCCTGGGGATATGAAGATTTAAAGACATATGATACATCACTGATTACACATACAATACCACTAAAGCCAGGCAGCAGGCCATTTAGGCAGAGGCAGAGGCCAGTGAATCCATTGCTAGAACCATTAATTTATCAAGAAGTCAAGAAGCTCCTTTCAGCCAGAATTATTTTTCCAGTGAGGCACTCCACGTGGGTCGCCAATCTCGTGCCTGTCAGAAAGAAGAATGGAGAGATAAGGCTATGTGTCGATTTCCGCAATTTGAACAGGGCCTCTGAGAAAGATAATTATCCCTTGCCTTCATTAGATGAAGTGTTGCAAATAGTGAATGGTTCACAAATGATGTCCTTTTTGGACGGATACTCGGGCTACAATCAGGTGATGGTTGAACATGAGGATAGATTGAAGACTGCGTTCACCACGAAATGGGGAACGTTTGCCTATAGGAGAATGCCTTTCGGCTTAATCAATGCAGGGGCCACTTTCCAACGAGCAATGGACATCGCTTTTCGAGATCTTGTCGGAAAGTGCATAATAATTTACATGGACGACCTGACGGTGTTCTCGAAGAAAAGAGGAGATCACGTTGAGGATTTGAGGAAAATATTTCAGAGATGTAGAAGATTCGGTGTCTCTCTGAATGCTAAGAAATGTATCTTTGGCGTCACCGAAGGTAAACTGCTGGGTCACGTTATTTCAGAGAAGGGTATATCAATTGACCCTGAACGTATTGGAGCCATCTCAAGGATTGGTTTGCCAGGCACTCAGAGAGAGTTAAGATCATTCTTCGGCAAGATCAATTTTGTCAGAAAGTTTATAACCGGGTTTGCTGAGATAGTAAGGCCACTGAATGCAATGTTGAAGAAAGATGCAAAGGTTGAGTGGACTCCACAGACTAGAAAGGCTTTTGATGAGATCAAACAAGCTATAGTGGACGCTCCAGTGCTGGTCAGTCCGGATTATACAAAGCCTTTTTATTTGTATTCATTTGCCTCAGAGCACACATGCGCCGCAGTACTGACTCAAAGAACTGAAGAAAAAGATGAGCACCCAATTGCTTTTATGAGCTCACCCTTGAAGGAAGCAGAATTAAGATATCCAAGCATTGAAAAGCAAGCATATGCTTTGGTGAAGGCCGTCAAGAAATTTAGACATTACATCTTGAGGAGCAAGATCCACGCGATTGTTCCAGACGCCACGGTGAAGATTTTGTTAATGCAGAATGAGTTGGGTGAAAGAAGAGGAAAGTGGGTCGCCACTTTGCAAGAGTATGATATAGAGATACAGCCTATGAAGTTAGTCAGAGGACAGGCTTTGGCTCAAACGATTGCAATGGTTGGTCCAGAATTAGTCCAACAGACCTATGTATTAGAGGAGGTGTCTCCCGGAGAATGGTACGATGACACAGTCTACTACTTGCTGAATCACAGATGCCCTCACCATTTGAATCCAGTCCAGCGGAGAGCACTGAGAATGAGGAGCCAGAGATTTATGCTTCAGGGATCAGTCCTCTACAGGAGGAACTATGAAGGCATTTATTTGAGATGTGTAGGAAAACAAGAAGCAAAACAGTTGATGGAACACTTCCATGAGAAATTTGGAACAGGACACGGAGGAAGTCTGGCCACAGCTCATCAGATCCTGAGAGCTGGTTATTATTGGCCCACGCTTTTTAAAGACACATATGAGCATGTGAAGGCTTGCCACATATGCCAGACAGCGGCTAATAGAGGAAGGCATCCCGCTATGCCTTTGCAGCCAGTGATTGAAGTGAGACCATTCGCAAAATGGGGTTTGGATTTTATTGGTATGATCAACCCGCCGTCATCAGGACAGCATAGATATATTTTGACAGCAACAGACTACTGCACTAAATGGACAGAAGCTCAAGCGTTGAAGCAGTGCACGTCAGAGGTGGTTATCAGATTCCTTGAAGAAAATATTGTGACAAGATTTGGATGCCCCCACGTTTTGGTCAGTGACAATGGTTCAGCCTTCTCATCGCTGAAGTTTTCCAACTGGGCTTTTGAGTATGGAATTACACTGAAGTTTTCCTCCAATTACTATCCGCAAGGGAATGGACTAGCAGAGTCCACAAACAAGAATTTATTGAATGCCATTAAGAAGTTACTGGATAAAAATCCGAAAGATTGGCACACACAGTTGAGGTTTGCGCTTTGGGCAGACAGGATAAGAACAAAGAGTTCCTTGGGAACATCTCCATATCACCTGGTTTACGGACAGGATCCAGTGTTTCCGGTGCAGTTAAGGATCCCAACTCTCCAATTCATTCAAGAGTACCTCGAGGGAGAGGATCAAGTTCAGACAAGATTGTCCCAGTTAATGCATCTAGAAGAGAAAAGAGATGAAGCTCTTGAGAATCTAACGAAGCACCAGGCAGTGGTGAAGAGATGGTTTGATAAACAGGCTAAGATCAAGTCGTTCAGGATTTCTGACTTGGTTTTATATTGGGACAAGGCCCACGAGAAGAAGGGTGATCACGATAAGTTTGACAAGTTGTGGTTGGGCCCGTATCAGATTTCTGAAATCCTTGGGGATAATGCATTTAGATTGCGTACATTGACAGGGGAGGATGTCCCGTTGCCCGTCAACGGACAGTTCCTCAAGCATTATTTCCAGTCTTAGGTTCTCTCCGAGAGCCTGCTTTGTAAAATAGTTAGGTTAGATTTGCTTTCCCGTTTGTTTTCTTTCCGTTCGCTTTTCTGTTTTTCTTCCGTTTTGGTTTTGGTTTGTTGCCCTTTGGGTTTTTGGTTTGGCGTTTTCGTCCCTTGAGTTGTCCGCTCAGGTGGTTTTGGTTTGGAATGGGCAAGGATTTAGGGTTTTCCCGTTGCGATGGGGTGATGATGTTTCAACTTTCATAACATGGTTTCTTTCCACTGGAATTTGCATAAATTTTTGAAAAGAATTAAGGTTGTTTTCCTCCTGCTATCATCCAGTTAGAGATTGAACTCGTCACGGGAGGTTAACCCGTTATTGTATCTCAACACACGAGTCTAAAGACCTTAAAAATCTTACCTATCTCCACTCTGAGTCATTTTGGTTTCTTGGGAAAGGTTTTGGCAGGTGAAAATCTTACATCTTGCTTCAGCGCCACTGCAATTCTCAAACCCATTGGAGGCTTCATTGCCTGCCAGCCAATTGAGGAATTGACGGAGAAATCAAGCGAAGAAAAGAAAATGTGCTCAAAAGAATTATACAAAAAAAACCAAAAAATGAGAAAATGAAAATGAAAGAAATATCATAAAATGTTGGTTTTGGGAACATACGAGTAACTCCACCGGGGCTATGGACGCCCGGCCGGCAGTGGAGCAATATTCGTGAGAATTGTAGCGATAACCTCGTCGGGGCTATGGACGCCTGACTGGCAGCGAGGCAATGTCCAGGATGCTTTTGAAGTTAAGAAATTTATATAACCTACTACGACCAATTCCGGAAGTCAACATGATTTAGAGATGGAACGAATGCACACACTCACAGGGTTTTAGACGAAAGTGTTTTGATCCAATATCGGATTCTTCTCCCCTTTTGAGTAAGTGTCCTTTTCCGTATGATGGTATGAGGAAGACTAATCTGAGTTCAATTCTTAAAGTGTTTTTCAACACTTTCCCGTGGAGTCGCCAGATGTTGTGACCTTTTCACACATCGCCCCATTCAGATGGGGACCCCCTTATTTTTGCTCCGTTCCGGTCTTTTGGCTTGGGTTTTTCCTCGCTCTCTCGCTCTGTCTCTTTTCTGGTGTCGTCTTTCCGGGGGGGGGTTGTGTCGTCATTGAGCTTAAACGTGAAGATATTGGCCAATTCTAAAATTAGGGTTTCATCATTTTTGGGTCAAGTCAAGGTCAAGTAGGGCCAGTAAATTGAAAATTGAATTTAACGTTATTGTCAGCAGACATCCAGCAGGTTTCCCGCCAAGTTTCATCAGAATCTGAGGTACTTACTATTTTTAGTAAGTGTGAAATCCTGGGCAATCTATCAGTATTTTCGAGTTTCCGATCATCACACAGCATTCAGAGTACATCAGACTGCTTGCATGCCAAATTTGAGCAAAATTGGACAACTTACTATTTTTAGCGGTCCGGCTTCCAGGACTAATTTCAGGGTGCAGATGCAGAGATTTTCTTTGCATGTCTGCATATTCCTTCTGGGTTTTTCAAGACCTTCGCGAATCTTGCATAACATGCAAAGTCGAGATGACCACTTTTAGATTCAAATTCGAGGCTATTTTTAGGTTTGCATGTCGAAGCTTTGCATGTCGCGATTCCTCGATGGTTTTTCGAGAGCTTCGCTGATGGTGTGACATGCAAACAAGGATTCTCACCTCAAGAAGTGAACTTTGCTATTTTGGGCCAGGTGTGTCCCAGCTCGCCACCCAAAGAAATTCGTGATTCAATGAAGGCCGATCACGGGGCTACGCTAAAAACGGTAGAGCAACGGAGATCTGGATACCGCGATGCGCTGCTTAATTAGTTTTGAACCGGTTTCCAAAAATAGGCATCAAAAGTCAAAATCTTCGAAAACCGATGTAAACCATCGCGATCAGCGTTCTTCAGGCTGTCTGCTGGTGAAATTTCAGGTCAAACGGAACACTTACTATTTATAGTAAGTCGAATTGGAAACGTGCTAAAAATAGTAAATCAGCTGCATGCATCAGTGTCAGCCAGCAAGTCACGTGGTGAGGATCGCCTCATTCAAATTTCACGTCGATCGGAGCTTGGGAGCTATCAGAATCAAGAGCTTACTATTTTTAGTAAGCCACCCTCAGAAACAGGCTAAAAATAGCAGGGTGATCGAAAGTGGCAGTGCCGACAAGTTGATAAAGGCATGAGCACGCTATGTTTAAAATTTCGGGCCATTCCGAGCTTCAGAAGTCCAAATTCGGAGAATTTACTATAAATAGCAGGGCACGTAGGCTGGCGAGGATGATAAAATTTTTTCTAAGTCTGGAGTCTCGTCCAGCAGGCATGGCAAAATGCGCCCAGATTGATGAAGAGGCATAAAAATTTCTAAGTATGAGAAATCCGCCAGCAGGGGTGAAATGCGCCCAGTTCACAAGGTGGTCAAAGCAAAGTCAAACATGAAAATCCTCCTCATGCATCAAAATGCGCCCAAGATGCAAGCTTATCCTTCACAGGGGGTGAAATGCGCCCAGGTTGCAAGGAGTCAAACGAGTCAAAGTTTCTTATCCACCAGCAAGGGCAAAATGCGCCCAAATGCATCCATGTCAAGACAAAAATTGGAAGGTGAAGAGTCACCCAAGAACGTTGGAAGAAGAAAATCCTTCACACACATCAAAATGCGCTCAAGGGGAGAGAAAGTCAACAAGGTCAAAGAATCTCGTCCTCCTCCATAGGCAAAATGCGCCCAAACTTGTGCATGTCAAGACAAAAGCGTGGAAGTTGAAGGGTCACAAGGCGTGGTGGCAAGTTTATCCTCCTCCTACAAGGAAATGCGCCCATGTTTAGATGTGAAAGGTAATTAAGGATAGTAAATGAGATGAAAGTTTTCCCAAAGCATGGTAAAAGATGGTAAGTATTAGGCGCGCCAAGGGTGGAGAGTGTTGAGGATGCTTCCTTAGGCGTGATTTTTGAATTTCCTATCAAAGTGTGATATGCGCCTAAGGTCATAGGTGTTGGAGATTTTTCCTAAGGCGTTGAGGGAAATGTGTGTGTTAGAAAATAGTTATAAGGCGTTAGAATTTCCCAAGTGTGAGATGCGCCTAGAGCAAGGGAGTTATAAGGCGTGGAAAATATTTCAAGGTGTTGAGAGTTAAAATAAAGTGTGCGCCTAGGGAGTTATATGGTGATTTTAAAAAAAATCTTATAGGCGTTGAAATGTTTTGAAGTATGCTAGGCGCCTCAGGAGAAAATAAAATATTTGCTAAGTGTTGAAAATTCTCTAAGGCGTTGGACTTTGAATAAATATTTTCCAAGTGTGGAGTGAGATAAAATGTACAAGGCGTGCCGGGACTATGAAATTTTCAAATGAAGTTGATAGAAATTTCTCTCCACTGGCAAATGAAATGAATTTTTTCTAAGAGCAACGCAGAGTGATCACAGGGGAAGAACGAGTTTAAATGATGAAATTGATATTTTTTTTCTAAGGTTCAAAATTGATAAATTAAATGAACCCGTTCGTTGGGTACCCATGAATTCGAGGCGTTCTGAAGAAAATTTGCTTCTGGGTACTGGACGTTCGTGATGATGAATGAATTTCTAAATCTTTCAAGCTTCGCCAACACTTTTTCAGTGAGGAATTTAATCAGTGCTAGAATGATGAATTTTCCTAAGGGAGAATTTTAAATTTTCTAAGGCAAAAATGAATAAAATGAGTTTTCAAGTGAATTTTCTTCAAACGATGAAGACGAAGGGAATTGCCTAGATAATTGTGATTAAATTCTTCGAGGATGAAATTTCCAGAGCAGATGATGGAGTTTAAAATTCGAATTCAAGTAACCGAACTCCGGCTGGTGAATTAAAAGATGATGAATTAAATTAAATTTTCGAAAGTAAAATCCAGAACGCCAGTCAAAGTCAAGTTTCTAGAAGAATAATATTCCCGACGACTGGAGACAAGTGTCAGAAAAGCCAGAGAGGGAAAATTCGAATTCTTGAAGTGGAGTAGTGGAGTTTAATGGCACTGGCTAAAAATAACGTCTTCTAGAATTTGAATTTTAGCTATAAAATGGAGAGGTTTTTCATTTGTTTTCACAACTGGAAGTCGAACTTGCTCTGAGAGTGAAGCATTGCAGTGAGTTGCTGAGGCTTGAAAGAATTCGAAATTGTTGCTGAGAAGTTGAGTTTGCTGAAGGGGCGCACTTGGGAGTTGATTAAATTTGTGCTGAGAGAAGTACGCCTTAAGTTGCTGAGAGGTGTTTTGCTGGAGCTTGAGTTTGCTGAGAGTTGAAGAAGACGTCTTAAGTGCTTGAGGGGGTACGACTTTGCTAGTGGCTGAAATCTGATTCATTGAGGTAAGTACGCCGATTGCTAAGAATTTGGATTCAAACTTGCTTATCTTAATTGAGCTTAGTAAAAAAAAAACGCCATGGCTGGAGTAGAATTAAAAGGACGCCTTGTATTGAGTTGAAATGTTGAGAACTCAAAAATACGAAAGTGCAAAGTTAAGAAGTTCGCTATGTGTTGATTGCTGGTTTGAAGTGCAAGGATATAGAAGTTTAAAATTTGCTGTTTGAAGTACGAAGTGGTTGAGGTTCAATTTGCTGATTGCTGGTTGAAGTAAAATTATCGGAGTCCACTTAGAAATCTGTTCTAAATGTCAGAGAAGAGGCTAAGGTTTGCAAACGTGAAAGATATTGCAGCCTCTGGAATTCGACTGCAGCCCCTATATCATGTCTTATTTTATTAAATTTAATTGCTGATGAAAATTTATTATGTTGCAGATGGCTGAAGCGAGGACAACCGGAAAGGACAATGGTGCCTCCAGACAGGCTACGATCAAGAAGCTGAGCAAGACGTTCATGCCGGAATCAAAGTTCATCTCGAAGTTGGGCAAGCTGACAGACACGAACCTGGGCTCTGTCAACCTGGAAACATTCAAGAATAGGCTGTTCGGGATTGGAAGTCATCGGGCGTCGGTCACTTCGCACAACATCGTCCGAAGTGGGTTATATGCAGCAGCTGGTTTTCCGCCAGCTATTCAGTGTTCAGAGTTGATTATGGAGTGCGCCAACTGCTACGAGAAAGAACACCGGTCGATCACGTCACCAGATGGCCAAGTACTTGCCAATCTTACTCCGGCAGCCATTGGTGAAGCTTTTGGGATCCCGGTGCATAGAAACATGATCTACAAATCCAGGGAGCGAGCAGAGCGTATGTATGCTTCTGCCTTTGAACGATGCATGGACACTATTAACACTCACTGGATGAGCACTCCGAGGCCGTCTCGTACGAAGCTGCCAAAGCAGATCATAGCAGAGGACCTGAAACAAGAATATTGTGATCTCGTCATGTTGCTGAGCAGGGTTGGTGGTTGCCCTCAGTCCTATATTTTTGAGCCGTGGATGTTTTATTATATCAACCTGGTGTTAGAAGGAAAGGATTATGTCAATTGGGCTGAGATGATCAGCGATAACATACATGAGCAGCTCCTGAGTTTGCGGAGGACAAAGACATTTTACATGAGTTCCTATCTCATTTACATGTTGGCACGGATGACGAGGTACAGGGGGATTTCTTACAAGGAACCCATCGGTTGTGGCTCCCACCAATTCAAAATTCATGAGGCGTGTACACAGTTGCACCTTTCGAGCACAACCCATTACAAGCGTGTCAACGATTCATTCACCATGTACATCACGAGGCTGCTTCAGGAGAGGTTACAGTGCAGAATCTCTAGAAATGCCCAGGAGCTGATTGAAAGGTATGGGTGCTGGTTTATACAGTTTCCAAGATTTTCATACATTAGGCTGCAAGGATTTTCTTCATACCCTTATAGGCTGCCTAAGTACCCAACAGACAAAATAATCATGCTAGAGATAGCTAGACAGTTGCTAGCCTTTGACAAAATCCAGAAGAAAAAGAAGAAAGGAGGGATAGAGTTTCCAGTTGTGATGGGCAACTCGGACGAGGTTTGTCCTTCGATACAGGCATGTAGAGAAGCTGAAAGTGAGCTTCAATTTTATCATTTCTCATATCACACTAGTAGACAACACTATGACCCGCACCATAACATCAACTGGGTGTTGTCAGAGGAATTCAAACACAAGGCCACCATTGAGGATTATTGGGCTGATGCAGTTGATGAGATTGAAGTGAGAAAGAGGATGTTCTCTAGATTGCCGATTACTCTGATCAGGGAGTGTGAGGTAGTTCCGGTTCCGGACCAGGTTAATGAGGACATGGATGTTGTTCATCCAGACTATGCAGCTGTTCGGGACACTCCACTTCCGCCTATTGATTGGTCAGAGCCCGAGGTTGCCGACCTTGATACTCTCTCTATCCCGGTTATGACATTCACCAGGGCATGGGTCGATAGGCGAGTGAGCAGATTGAAAGGTAGGTCAATTGCCTTGACCTACAACTTGATGGGAGATCACAGGACGCCCACCACAGGAAGGAAGAAACAGATCACAAGAGGACCAGAGTCCAGAAAGAAAGAAATAATTCAGCCAGAACCTCCACGAGTTACAGTAGCAGTACCTTTGGAGACACGTTCTCCAAGCATACAGGAGGTATCTTTATTTGTTGATCAGAGAATTGCAGTGAATCAGGTACCGGAGATACAGAGTGATATTCAGCCTCCACGGAGGGAGTCGATTGGCCAGAGTGCCAATGTACCTGTTAGGGTTGATCAGCAGGATCAGCAGGATGATGAGGGGACTATTACTGACCCTCAATTTCAGCAGGAGATAGAGGCGGCCATGAACGATGGCGATGATGATATAGTGTCAGGTGACACTCAGCCACTTGAGGACGATGAGCCTCGCCAGAATGAGGAAGAAGTGGAACAGGTTAGAGAAGTCGAGGCACGGGAGCAGCGGCCTTTCGATATATTATATGAGGTGCCCGATTGGCTAAGGGATAGAATGCGAAGGAGCCCGAGCGAGGAGATTGATCCAGCAGTTGAGATGGAAGAGTTTTTAAACCGGATCAGTGCTCCTCCACCGAAGAAAAAAGCAAGAAAATTTTCGAAGATCTCCACAGATGAGGATGGCTCTCGTACCCTTCACGTTGCTGTCCCACGAGTCGAGTGTGACCGAATGAAGCAGCTCCGGAAAACTATGTGGTCACCACTCTTGACTTGGGACGCCCTACTGGTGCACAAATTGTTGAGGAGTGTGATAACTCCTTCCTTGCCCTCAAGGATAGATTATTCAAGAAAGAAGGAAAATATAAGAAGTTGAAACGAGAACATAAGGCGTTAGTTGGATATGTACAGCAGTTGTCTCGTTCTCGAGGGCAGGATGTGCCAGTGATAGAGCCTCCGGCAGATATTCCTAGAGAGTCGATCAGCGGCTTAGTAGAGTTGGGGAAGATGGCACAAGAGGCAGACAAATGGGTCACAGGAGTTCGTACGGAGACAGAGAAATTCATGGAGGACCTATCCTTTGCTTTTCAGCAGGCCTCTTCTATTTTGACACGGATGGATGCGGTGGATCATGCTTGGGGCGATGCCTCTATCTATCAGAGTAAGGTGATCCAGCGTCTTGAGGCGTTGAGGCATGTGCCATTGCAGTTGCTGATTGATGGAGGTGTCATTCAGGCGAATGACCGATATGATTTCTCTCGATGGTATTCTTCGGCTATCACAGGGCGTGGCTTCTTTGATGCAGCACAGGCGGATTCAGCCAGGATTCACAAGGCTATGGCCAATATCATAGATGGAGTTCAGAACACCTTCGAGGCCATCTTTGCTAGGCGGCTGAATCCAGAGGAGATAAGTTTTGATAATTTGAGGGGTTTGCTGGTTCCCTTCTTCGCAGATGTTAAGACCTTCGTACAAGATGACTTTGAAAATACTGCTACATTCTCCACTTTGATCCAGAACACGCAGGACTCATTGGCTGCTTGGAGAAAATCTTGTACGAGGCACGAGCACTCAGTTACAGTGTTAGAGTTTCAGTTAGATTGTGTTCCATCTATTTCAGTTGAGGAGGTTGAGGCCGTACTTAGCAGATTTGTTGAGTTGGCAGTCAGAGAGAAGGCTAATGGGAACACACTACTGGACGAGGATCTTCTAGAAGACTGAGCATTTATTACATTTGCTATTTTGGGAGTGAGTGGGAATATTTGATTCATTTAATGTACCACTCCCTATTCTGGCAGTTTTTAGGGTTAGGGCTGAGGTGGCACGATTCTGGCCACTCTATTGATTGTAACCCTAGCCGTCCTTTGGGACTTGGCTAACTATAAAAGGGGGAGTCCCCCTCATTTGTAAGACATCAAGATTAGGATTCAGAATCAGAGTAGACATTGAGAGAGCAGTAGCCTTAGAGCTAGATAGTGTAGTAGTGTAGAGCATTTTTGCATAATTTGGAGAAGAGAGAAAGTTTTCCCTTTTGAAAACTTTTGAGGAGATTGTTGTGTAATACATTTTATGATAATAGATCTTTTCATTGATGGTGAAATTCGTCTTGTCATGAAATGCTAGCAAGGTTTCTTCTTCCTTTCCTATCCAAGTAGATTAAATTCATGCAAGTAGCTTACTTTGGTGTGTGGTATTTCATTGAGATAGCTTCATTTTATTCCATACCACTAGCGGCTTGTTGATGATAAGTCTGCCTTGCGTGGTCAACTGGACATCATCTTGTTTAACTTCGGTTATGGCTTACATACTTATATGCGTTGTTCTGATGGTGTACGTATGTTAAACTATAACTTGAATATCTTTTGCTATCCCCTTTGAAGATTGCACCGATTTTGCTGAGGCTGTCCGACGGAGGCTAGGTGAAATCTGGTTGAAGTCTATTGAGACGAAGCCCCACATACCTTGCATTTAGAATAGAGTACAAATTTCTTAGGCCCTTTCCCTTTTACTTTCCGCATACTTCTTGTTAGTTTTAGAAAAGGATACACATTGCCAAATCATACACGTAAGAATCCCCTTCAAATTACATATCAACTGCTAACTGCGAGAAGTCTGAACAACTACGTAAGTCCCCTTGACATACCAGCAATATCACATCAAGCCAAACTGAGCCTATTCGCACTAAAGGAACCTTGGAGTTGAACGCACGAACTTTCTGGCAATCTTAGCGTGCGGAATACTTTGATCAAGAGAGAATAGAGCGTCCGTTGGGCGACTCTGTTCTGTGTTGGTGCGGTCTCAAAAACCACGTCAACACTTCCCCAAGTCTTTTGTGGAGTTGTATACTTTTTTGGGCTTTCCAACCATACTTGATTGAGAAGATCAACATTTCCTTCATCTTGAAGTTGTAATTGTCGCTCAATCTCCACCCACTTAGCACTTGTAGGTGGTGTTTGGTGTTTTGGTACTAGTTGAACCCTTGGTTTCAGCTCTAGCTTCAACTCCTACTCACACTTTGGCCTCAGCTTCTGTTACATGGCCTTGATTTTTTAGTGTTAATGGATTCAAGTGTGGTAGTACAAAGATAAAATAGTGTAAACAATTTAGAAAAGTGCACAAGGTGACAAGAAGAAACTCAATTCTTGGCAAATATTTTGTAATTATAAAGTTTGAAAGCGTTTGTACTTTAGGTCCTCATCAATTTAGTGAGTTGAATGATTTCAAAATGGGAGAATAAATTCCTTTAAGTAGGGCACTCCCACATCCTTTCTAAAAGTCATAACCTAAAGTGGTGATGGTTCACCACATGGGCCGACCTAGTGGGAGGAAATCAATCTTTACAAGTGATTAACTTGGACAAAAATAAAATAAATCCTATTTAAAAGAAGGTTGGCCATTGGGGGTCTAGGGGCAATACAAAGGACTAAAACATTTCACTAGAGTTCTATAAGGGATATGGGGTAACCCATAGTATAAACATAAAAGATCATAACTTGTTTTTCCAAAAGTGCTTCGTAAGGAGTGGAAAGTTCTCTAACACACCACTGGTTGATTGATATGCTTTAGCATGGGATCTTGTTAGAGCTTTTCTAAAAGGGGCTTGAGAATATGATGACCAACCCCAAGTGCTTTAGAATACTTACTATTGTTCATTTTGAATACCGTTGGTACTTTATAGGAGCTTTCTTCTTGGTCTTGGAGAGGACTTTATGAAGTAAAGTATTCCCATATTTGAAATTCACCTTCTCAAAGAGAGGAAGGAGAAAGTGGAACAGGTAACTACAAGCTCTGAGATGATGAAAAAAATTGTTTGATCTCAATGAAATTATCTTTACAGCTTTCTCTTACCAAATATCTCTTCAACTCACTAATAATGAACCCACTTTTCTGATGAATGGGGTAGTTGGACATTAGAGGAAGGTAGTGGTAAACGTTCATGGGCTTTTGATAACATATGGTGTTGAAGATTCCGGAGGAAAGGAAATATGGCTTCTTGAAGGACACAATATCAAAAATATTAACCTCAGTTTTTGAAACACAAGTAATGATCTTGATTGCAGGATAGACTGAGGCATACCCATCAACAGAATAGCTGTAAACTCTCCTCAGAACCAGGCCAAATGCATCATCAATTTAGCACTATCAAATTCTACGTTACCAGATAATAGCAACTTAAATTATATAAGAAGTAACTATAACACAATGAACATAGAATAATCAGAACTTTCATAAATGGGTACTGGTGTAACCACTCGTGATTTGGTTGTTGGCAGTTGTGTGGCCAGTAACCATAAGTCTTGACATTCAAGTAGCAAATCTTGTGATATATATATAATCGAAACTTTCATATATACGTACTGGTCTAATCACTTGTTATTTGGTTGTTGGCAGTTGTGTGGCCAATAACCATAAATTTTGACATTCAAGTAGTATGTCTTATGATATTTATAGTGTTGATACAATTGTTCAGTGCAGCAGGGAGGTCTCAAATAACAGCATTCTTCACCTAGACTTGCTAATCGAGTGTCAAGACTTATGGTTACTGGCCACACAACTGCCATCAACTGAATCACAAGCAATTACACCAGTACCTAATGCTGACAAAGATTAACATAACAAGTCAGGTTAAAAACAAAACATTATTTATTGCAACTGTTTACATATTCTAGCACAGTCTTCATGATATATACTGTATATCACTTTTTACATGGAATTGTGATTGGTTGCTGTGCCCCCTTCTTAGATTTGTGGATCAAATATGTCATACTCTAGTCCACTTAATCAGGGAGTTGTTGTCCACAAATAGCAGTTGGTGCAAGATGAGCACATCTGATGGTTTTACTTGTGACAACACCATTTTACTTGATGACACTTTCTTTCTTTTCATTGGGTAGGAGATTACAACATTTTATGCTTTATTCACTACAAACAGCCTCTGAATTTTTGCATATAGATTGGAGAAGCCTTAGAAACTCGAGATATGGTACATGGCTGCTTGATATTCTGATTTGTTTTTTGGTGGTTTTTGGACATTAGTACACCATCTTTCTTTCTCTATCCATGTGTACATAGCATCTCTGTGTCTAACAAGCATTTAGCTGACTTGTCCTACTCCCATAAACATTAGTATGGTGATTCTTTAAATTGTTAGTAAATAGCATCAGGCTGGTTTGTTAATATAAATCATTTTGCAAGTAATATTTTTCAGACAAGCAGAGAATTTGGTGGCAAGATTCTTATGAGACTATACATCAAATCTTAAGGGAATGACGAACAGTATTTTATTTTTGAGCTTCTTAATGGCATCCAGTCGTATATCTCAATCTTCAACCAGCCATAGCATTAGAGGTTAAATTTTCATATAATTCTTTATTAACTGTATGTTGACTGAGGATGTTGGACTTGTTGGATTTTTGTCACCTTATCTTTGTTTTCATTATTTGTAGGTCTTGAAGGATGGCCTTACATCAGTGCATGTTCCTTATGCATATGGTTTTGCGATTATCGTGCTCACAGTTCTTGTAAAACTAGCTACTTTCCCGTTAACCCAAAAACAGGTACATGTCATTCCAATTCTATGATGGATATTCTGTAAAATAATCAATTAGTGCTTTGACTTACTTCATATGAGATAAATATCTTCTTCATAGGCTATGATGACCCAGGCTTAAAACATGTCGGTATCACCTGGATTTTTGGCATAAATATTCAGCTAAAATTTTTTCTGTAGGCTTTGAGAATAATACAAAAGTTGAACATTGTAAGTTGTGATATTTTAGTATATTCATTAATTCAACTGAAGTAATTCATGGAAAGTGACCACTTGGAAAAACCTTTGAGAAAGTTCTCCATATACATATTGATATACTGTATCTAACAACATTGAACCCTATTCAAAGAATTCCAGTTGAATTTTTAAATGTGGATACATATTTGAAATGTATTTAGTTTTTGTAAAATTTCCAGTTTCTATTGTTTCTAAATTTAACATCTATATTATTATTGAATGTCTATAGCTCCCGTATTATTAATTGACTTGAGTTCCTATTTCCAACCATATTTTGTACGATCATTTGGCACTTGTTATTTGCATTTCTACAGAGATTTGTTTTCAGTATTTTTTGAAATACCAATGCAAAGTTCTCTATATACATATTGATATACTGTATCTAACAACATTGAATCCTATTCAAAGAATTCCAGTTGAATTTTTAAATGTGAATAGATATTTGAAATGTATTTAGTTTTTGTAAAATTTCCAGTTTCTATTGTTTCTAAATTTAACATCTATATTATTATTGAATGTCTATAGCTCCCGTATTATTAATTGACTTAAGTTCCTATTTCCAACCATATTTTGTACGATCATTTGGCATTTGTTATTTGCATTTCTACAGAGATTTGTTTTCAGTATTTTTTGAAAGACCAATGCAAAGCACGGGCTATGACAATATCAATTAAAAGTATTAAGATAAGAACTTTTGTTAAAACTTATGGTTTATCTATAATAAAGCTAGTATAAAAAAAAATGTTGGGACAAACTGTCATCTGAAGTTTGTAAAGTAAGAGCTTAAGGTGAAAAAACCATAAAAGGCTTGTTTGATGTAATCCTTTATTGCCAAACAGACTGATCCATATCTTTCAAAGACATCCTATTTAGAAGTATACCTTTCCCCAATGTAACTTGGTTTATTGCTAGATCACCCCTAGTTGCCTTTTATTGTTTTTATCTTTATTTGAAAAATACGTTGAACCAAAAATACACTTTAAAAGTTTAAAATAGTTTGGCTGATAAAATAGTAAAGTATTTTTGATTCAAGAATTTTAGGAAAACATGTCTTTGACCAAAAAAAATAAATCTGATATAAAGTACAAGACGCTTGTATAACAATTTGACATTTAAATATTTTAAGAAGTTACTATAATGCTATGTATCTCTTTTGAAGGTATTATTTCTGTTGTACCCAAAATTAAAATTTTTGCTTCATTAAGGTATTTTGTAAAATGGTTTAAAATCTTGTAAAAATGGTTGTCAAAAGTCAAAAAAGGTCAAAATTTCTAAAATAGCAATTTTCTATTTTTAGAAATTTCTGAAAAATAAACGGACCATAGGGTTTTTTTAGGTTTATTGTCAAAAGAATGCTTGCAAAATTTTGGAAAATTTGAAATTTGCATGGCAGGCACTATCTTTTTAAGGAAAATGGCTAAAAATAGAATCTTTGCAGAAATGGCTCAAATTGATTTTGATTGGTTGATTTTACGTCCTGATCACATTGGTCCAATCAAAATTGCCAAAAAGTCAATTTTTCTTTGGTGGGTCTATTTCGCTTTTTCAAAAGAAAAATTAGGACCTTCGAGGTCATTAATGAAGGATGGCCAACTGCCAGGTGTCAAAATCAAAGTCTCAAACAGTGCACAGATCGATCTACGATGAAAGATGCTCAAAAAACGGTGAACGGAGGAGGTGAATTCGAAAAGTTGAAAATTGCAAAAAATATTCTAAGTCTAGAAAAGTTAGGCGCCTTATTTCAAGGGAGGCACTTGGCAGTCAATGCCTTAGCCAATTTTTCAGTTTTCGCAGATCATGCACATGCAACGGTGAACACGGTCAACGTGTCAGCGACGACGGTCGACGTAGTTGAAGACGGTGAATGGCTGGGGAGGAAAGTTGAAAATCTTCAAAAAAATGGTTAACATTGGAGAAGTTGGGCGCCTTATTTCAAGGAAAGCGCCCATGAGCTCATGCCTTCGAATTTTTGTTGCGTTTTTCGGAAAACGCGAAATCTCTTTTGTTAGACCAGTTCAGATTAAGTCAAATGCAATCAAATGTAGTTTTAGGGTTTTGAAAACTAGGAAATCAACTCAGATATGTTCAAGCTCTTCAACGAATCCATCATCTAGTTCATAGGACCTGTCAAACACCGGTAATTGCAAAGCAAACGGAGACAAACATGAAAAACGAAGAAATTCAAAGTAAATGTTGAAAACTTAAAAAAAAAAATGGTTAAGTCTAGTAATCTTGGGCGCCTTATTTCAAGGAGGGTGCCCAAGACATCAACACTTAGAATTTTTTTTACGGTTTTCAGAAAACGTCAAAACCTCTTCATCAACCCAGTTCCGACTTTCATAGTTTCAGTTAAATGACGTAACAGAGGTTGGTATGAGGTATCATTCTTCTCAGATTTGATCAAGCTTGCTAGAATGATTGACTTTCAGTCTCTGCCATTCACTAGCTGGCGGGAAATGACATCCGAACATGGGTTGTCGGCTTCACGCAAAACGAAGAATTCAAAAATTCAAAAATCTTTAAAAATAAACTAACATTGGAGAAGTTGGGTGCCTTATTTCAAGGAGGGTGCCCAACATCCCAATACTTAGAAATTTTTTGATTTCCTCCATGTTTTCTTCATTTCGGTCTTCGTCAACAGTTTCAAGGGTTTGCAAACACGATCAAACATCATCAGATGCTAGAACAAAGCTGGGGATCACTTTAGTAGTGGTCAAATATAAGATTGCCATGGTCAAGCAGTGATTATTAGTCAACAGTGCCAATTTTCCGAATCGTCAAAGTCAGAGGCAGGCTTCAACAGAGTCGGAAGCGAGTGAAAATAGACAATTTCAAAAAATAAACTACAGAGTTAGAAGCGAGTGAAAATAGACAATTTCAAAAAATAAACTATCTCTGGTGAAGTTGGGCACCGTATTTCAAGGAAGGCGCCCAAGTCAACTTGACTTATAAGATTTTTCGAAAAATATCTCATATGCATGCTTTGGCCTCCTTATTTTTTAAGAATTCTTCGAGTCGATGCAAACGAAGTCAGATATTTTTGCATGATGGCTCCTAAATTTTAGGGTTTTGCACGAAAATGCCTTTTAACTCCAAATTTTGTTTAAGAAAGCTTTGAGCATTCATTTTTCATAATTTACAGGTTGGCTTTTAGAGGAAGAAACGTAAATTTTTCTTCTCATTAGGATTTGGAGACTCAAACAGAGATATTTTTCAGCATTCTTCGTGGATTTGAGATTGGCAAGCACAAAAGCTCACTTTTTCATGGTCTATTTTTCTAGGGCATCACTTTTCAGAAATAGGTGGTCAAAATTTTCAACTTTCATCGATCTGGGTCTACTTGTTCTTCGCTCCTCTTGAAGATTGGAAAATTTTATAATTTTCAAGAGAAACTACTTTTTCACGCATGTCCAAGGAATCCTAACAGAGGTCATCATTCCAGTTACAGAGCCACCAAAGTTATCAATGAGTGAACCACCAGTTGAAGCATGCAAAGCTTTCCAGGAATAGAACTCAAGTAAAGGCAGCAGTTAACTTGATGCCTTTTCCAAGTTCAATTGGTTGTTCTCATTCATGCTTATCTATTTCTTGGAAATATCAAATGTATAGTTGGAGCTTTTCATGTTGTTAAGTCAGTTAATTGATGTTTGTAGTCCAGTTAACTATTAGTTATCTTTTGTTTAGTCTTAGAAATAAAACTTGCATGTTGGCAAGACTAGTTGTTAAAAACAAGGAGATTTTAGGGTTCCCTACTCCTTGTTTGTGTATAAATAAGGGCAGCCTTGCCCATTTATTTTTTAACTATTATTGTGATAACAAAATTGCTGAGCTTCTTTTGCCTGCTTTGTTATTTAGTGTCTGTTCAACTTTTGTTTATGTAATTTGGTTGATCGCATATTGTATGCCTACTTTGCTACAATCCGCTGTCCCAGAAGTGTAATTGTCATTGGAAAATATTGAGAAAGAAAATCTTATGCCTATCTTGCTTTGATCTACCGTCTCAATTATTTTCAGTACTTTCATCTTATGTATTTGCTTGTTTAATCTTTATTTCAGCGTACACCTCATAAGTACAATGAGTCTTTAGGTGTTAACTGGGAGCGAGTTTATTTAAGTTTTGTGTTATTAATCATTCCTTGTTTACTTCTAATTCTCAAGCTTTGAATTTCCCTGAGTTATTAGGAGCGTCATTAGTTTAGGCCTAGTTGTAGTTGAAAGTTTGTGAAACCAGAGAAAACCTCAGCTACGACGCAAAGAGTTTATAACCTTGTGCTCTCAGCTGAGATAAAAAGATTGGTAATTAGTTTAGTATTTCTTTTTTAAGCGTAATCGGCAAAGAGGGAGCTTCCCCTCCTAATTTGAAGAGCAATCTAATTGTGCATAGCTGTCCGTTTCCAATCCGCATTCCAGAGGTGTGAATTGAAACGCCAACAATTTCATTGGCTAAATGTATTAAAATTAGTCATTCAAATTGTTTCGATAGAATCTTGAATAGTTTGCAAGTGTCAAGGTGTCTTTTTTGCTGACTGTTCCTGTAGTTGTATTTGAGAAAATTCGTTTTTCTAGATGATTATTTTTGTAGGCGTTCTTATAGTGTTTTGACATTTGACTTATGGTGAAGATAAAATGTAATTCTCTATGGATATAGCCAACATTGTTTATCTTTTATTAAATTTGAATAGTTTAAGAGCTTGGTTGTTTGTTTTCATAGCAAAGAAACAAACATAATTTAGTTTCTTTGTATCAAAAGTATTTTTTCATATTTTTCCTTTTACTAAATATTGGAACGATAAAGGTTTTGTTTTGGGATATTTGTTAATTTCAAGATGTAGTAAACAAATGGGCAAATATTCATGTTTCTAGTCATGGTGGGTACTCGATAGAGAGTATTATATAGATTTTGGTTTAGAATTTTCTCATGTATTAGATGGTTAAATTTCTTTCTTAGGTTTAATGAACAACTTATTGCAGTGGTTGTGTACAGTTATTAAATTTTAATTTATAGAAGGGCAAGAAGGTTTAAAGCAAGATGAATAGATCTAGTGCATGCTTTAGTCATAATCTCTCACTTCATTGCAATGCACATGTACAATGTTACGCTTCAGAATCTTGGCAAGAGAAGATTCCATGTGAGAGGTTCTGGCAATAGAAGACTCCATGCAAGAGAGTCTAACAAAGTTAAGTGTGAGATTGGCATATGCAACTGTAATTAATTGCCCCAAATGGCAAGGCACTTACACATACTTTTGGCTTAATCCCTTATCTTGCTGGATGTGGTAGGGAGACTTTATTTTGACGATAAGTATAATGTTGTCTCTTCTTTGTGTGTCTTGGCATTTTGCTTTTGTATTTTTTCTGTCTTCTATTAGCCACCTCTTCCTCTATGTGCCTATCTCCCAAAGCTTAACCCTATGGATTTGAAGGCTAACCTTGTAGGGCTTGGGTTAAGGTAGTTCTATGACTAGAAATGTTGATAATAGCTTCTCTACAATTCCAATTAACTTTTTGACTTAAGTCAATCTTGTAAGTCCGTTGATGAAGTTCTTGCTTTTTTCTGATTTAATTTAATATCTTTTGCAAGTGTTGAATGTGGCATTTTTCTTATGGGATTGAAAAATCCGTTGTATTTTTATCTGATTCCTTTATTTTGATTTGCCAAAATCTAGATTTACAATCGAACTTAGAAAATATCTGGCACTTTGTTACTTTGGATATTAGGTCAAAATTGAAAAGAATAGGATAATTGAATGGAAGTATGATATCGTTAAAAGGCTTATAATTTATGCAAAATCTTTTTTTACCCCTTATTTGCTCCGCTCTTTTATTTACCAGAAAGGTTGGGCATGCAAATGACCTCTTGCTTGGATGTATAAAACCTTCGTCTAATAATTTTTTAGATGTGTGTAATGCCCAAAATTAAAATTTTTGCTTCATTAAGGCATTTTGGTAAAAAATGGTCAAAATTTTGTAAAAATTGTCGTCAAAAGTAAAAAAAGGTCAAAATTTCAAAAAATAGAAATTTCTAAAAAATAAACGGACCATAGGGTTTTTTTGGGTTTGTTGTCAAAAGGATGCTGGCAAAATTTCCTAAAAATAGAAATTTGCATGTGGATCCCTATTTTTTAGGAAATCACGCCTGTTTGGGAAAAACTCAGATTTTTCAAAATCTGACGATTTGGGTCTCTTCAAAATGAAATTGTCTACAAAACCCAGACTTCAATTTTTCATCTCTAGTTTCTATGAAAATGTCTAAAAATAGAATCTATGCAGAAATGGTTCAAATCGATTTTGGTCGGTTGAAAATGTCCCAATCAGGCTGGTCTAGTTAGAATCGTCAAAAAGTCAGTTTTTCTCTAGTGGGTCTATTTTGCTTTTTCAGAAGATAAATTAGGACCTTCGAGGTCATCAATGGAGGATGGCTAGCTGCCAGGTGTCAGAATCAAAGTCTCAAATGTTGCATAGATCGATCCACGACAAAAGATGCTCGAAAAACGGTGAATGGAGGAGGGGAATCTAAAAATAGCGAAATTTGCAAAAAATAAACTAAGTTTGGTAAACCCAGGCGCCTTATTTCATGGAAGGCGCCTAGGCTTCAATGCCTTAGTCATTTTTCTCACTTTCGTTGATCATACATGTACAACGGTGAATGCGGTCAACACATCAGCAACGGCGGTCGATGCAGTCGATGAAGGTGATGAATGACTGGTGAGGAAATTTGAATATCTTCAAAAAATGGTTAAGTCTGGAGTTGGGTGCCTTATTTCAAGTAGGGTGCCCATGAGCTCATGCCTTAGAATTTTTTCACATGTCTCGGAAAACGTGCGAATCTCCTATGTTAGCCCAATTTAGATCCAGTCAAATGTAGTCAAAAGCAGTTTTAGGGTTGGGAAAAGCAGGAGATCAACTCAAATATGTTCGGGATCTTCAGCGAATCCATCGTCTAGTTCAGAGGACCTACTAGTCACTGGGAAATGTAGATCGAATGGAGGTAAAAACACGGAAAACGAAGAAAGTCGGTAAAAGTTGAAAATCATAAAATTTTGACTAACACTGGAAAGGTTGGGTGCCTTTTTTCAAGAAGGGCACCTTTATTGCCATGCCTTAGAATATTTTTCATCCGTTCAAAAATTTGTCAAAACGTCTCTGTCAGCCCGATTCCGGCTTTCGCAGAATCAGTTAGATGCAGTAATGGAGTCTAGTATGAGGTATCATTCTTCTCAGATTTGATCAAGCTTTCCAATTTGACTGAATTTTAGTCTCAGTTGTTCACAGATTGGCGAGAAATGACGTCTGAACAGGGGTTGTTAGCTCACGTGAAACGGAGAATGCAAAAAGTTGAAAATCTTAAAAAATAAACTAACACTGAAAGGTTCGGTGCCTTTTTTCAAGGAGGGCACCCAACATCCCAACACTTAGAAACTTTTTGATTCTTGTCGTGCTTTCTTCCATTTCGGTCTTTGTTAGTAGCTTCGAGGGTTTGCGAACACGATTAGATGACATCAGATGCTGAAGTGAAGCTGGGGATCACTTCAACAGTGCCAATTTGACGGATCGTCAAAGTCAGAGGTAGGCTTCAACGGAGGCAGAAACAAGCGAAATTTGAAAATTTTGAAAAATTAACTAACTCTGGAGAAGTTGGGCGCCTTATTTCAAGAAAGGTGCCCAAGTTATCGTAACTTAGAATTTTTTTCGAAAATATCCTCATATGCATGCTTTTTGATGCCCTATTTTTTAGGAGTTCTCTGTGTGATGCAAACGAAGTCAGATATTTTTGCATGCAGACTCCAAAATAATTTTGGGGAGGGCAGACTATAATGTCCCCTTCTCAAATTTGATCGTTGCAGTTGACCGTTGGCCTATCCTGGAGACCCGTAGGCTATTCGGATGGTAAAATTAGGGTTTCCTAATTTTGAGGAGGTTCTTGCTTGAAGTTTGAAAATTGGATTGCGGATTCTTTCTGGGTTTTCAGAGAGCTTTGCAGTGGTATGGTCAGTTTGGCATTCCGAGCAACTTCATGAATTTACTATTTTTAGTAAATTCTATTTTTGCAGTGGACAGGTTGGGTTCAGTTCAGTTGGTCTTGTTCTTCAGTTGATTCAGCCGGCGCTTCAGTTTTTGGCCTTGAATGCATTTTTCTTGGAGAGATAAGTATTTTTCATTATAATATTATATTTTAATATTATAACACCCCTTTACCTAGCAGTACAACTTCATGTTGTTTTTAAAAAGGGGGACTTAAAGGGGTCAAGGCATCATTGTGAGATAAATTATATTTTAAAAGTCAAATGTTGAGCTAAGTAAATGGGACGCCTACTTGAGGGATTGACTTTTATTAAAAAGTGAAATATTTCATTAAGGAAAAGGACGCCATCTCTTGGAGGGAAATGTTGAATTTGAAATTAGGGTTTTGGGCGCCCTTCTTGAAGCTTCTAGAAGTTCTCTTCATGTCTTTATATTTAGGCCTCAACTCTTCATTTGGGATCTTTTGTCTACTACATCGTTATGCTGCTGAATTGTCTTCAGGCACTCGCTTCGAGGAAAGCACACCTCCTAGCATTGGCTCATCTTCTTGCTTGAAAGATAGCAACTAGTTGAGAGGTTAGCTTGTAATAGGTTTGATTTGCATTTTTAGTTTAGTATTTGCATTGGAGTTCTAGTATTTGCATTTTCTGTTCATTTCTGGAGTTGTTGAACATCATATGAGAATGTAAGAATTGATCACAGCTTTGAAAATAAAATTGTTTTGGTTCTGGGCATTGAAGTAATCGATTTTCTTATGCTAGGCGACCATCCTTGCAAAGTTACAGATTTTTATATTGCTTGTTGGATTTTTAAAAGAAAATCGCCCTATTAAGAGGGCCGTACTTTTCTAGAGGGGGCATTGGGATATGTGCAAATTAAATAGTCCATTAGATGATGTTTATGCATTCATTTTGGGGCGCCATCATTCCTAGAGCAGTTTGCATTTAGTTTCAGATGATTTGGGTGAGTTTTGAGCATTCTGTGAGCATTTTAGCTAGTTACTGTGTTGCTGTTCTATGCATTTTCTGTCAGAAAATAAGTCATATCAGATTTAGGAAAAATCAGCAGTTGAGTGAGAGATTGATATTCAAGAGTTGAGAGTGTTGGAGAGGTTTTTAATTTGTTACAGCTTGAGAGTTCTAATCTTGTGCTATTGGCATGCTCTATAACCTATGGTAAGCTGAACAATAGTACTGTCAGCAATTCTCTCATCTCATCTTTGAATTTACATGTATTTTCCCACTGAATAAGTGGAAGAGGCTGGCTTGCCGCCTATTTACTTTCAGTTAAGTAGAGTAGGGACCCTCTGACCATATGCTCGCCATCACTCGGCGCCATTCTTGGTTAGGGTTACATTCTGTTCATCATGCATTGATCCTCTGACCATATGCTTGTCTGCACAGGCACATTCTTGGTTAGAGTTCCTTTCAGTTTGCATTTGCATTAGATCCTCTGACCAATGCTCACACCTTGCCCACATCGGGATCCTGGTGTACATTCTGGTTAGAGTTACTTTCCGCATCGTTTTGGTTTAGTGCTAACCTTAACGGGTGCGTGTTGAATTGTAATCTCATTGCAAAAAACAAAAAAAAAATTGTCCAGATCTTTACATTCGCTCAAACTTATGTGGACCCATGTCTGTACCCTCTAAAGCAGGATTTCTATACTATGTCATATTTATAGATGACTTCTCTAGGAAAACCTAGATCTATTTCCTTAAGTGTAAAGAGTCAATAGAAATCCTCAAAAGGTTCAAAGAGTTCAAAACCCTTACTGAAAACTTCTTCGGGAAGAAAATAAAAACCTTAAGGACAGACAATGGGAAAGAATACACCTCTGAAATTTTTAAGGAATTTTGCATGAGTGCTGGAATTAAGAGGGAGTTCATAGTTGCCTACAACCCTCAACAAAATGAGGTTGCTGAAAGAAAAAATAGAACCATTGTAGAAGCTGCTAAGGCAATGTTGCTTGACCAAAACATTGAAACTTCTTTCTGGGCAGAAGCCTCTAGGACTGCTGTCTATATCCAAAATAGATGTCCTCATTCTCATCTTGATAACAAAACTCTTGAAGAAGCCTTTACTGGCATAAAACCTGACATTAGTCATTTTAGGATTTTTGGCTGTCCTGTCTATATTCATGTGCCCAAAGAGAAGAGATTCAAACTAGAACCTTCCAGAAAGAAGGGGGTATTTGTGGGTTATAGTGAAACCTCCAAAGCCTACATGATATTCATACCCGGGCAGAAACAAATTGAATTGAGTAGAGATGTCATCTTTGAAGAGGACATTGCATTCAAGAGGGCAAGAAGTTCTAGTGAGATAGATACCTATTCCCCTAGAGCACCTGAAATGGAACCTGCTCCTGAGATTCAAAGGGAGCATCCTGAGGAAATGCCACATGAACTTCCTTCTACTTCAGATGAGAATACAAATGAAAATGGCAGAAAGAGGCCACTTTGGGCTAGAAAGATGATCAAAGAAGCCGAGGATCATGCAGCACCCAAAGGAACGTTCAGGGAAAGTAAAAGACCCAAACGGTTCTCTAGCTATGTTGCTCTAATGAACAACATCATAAACTCAGAACCTATCAGTGTTACAGAAGCCTTCAGACATCAAGCATGGAAGGATGCAATGACGGAGGAATATCAGTCCATTCTAAAGAATGATGTATGGGATATAGTGCCTAGACCGAAAGAGAAATCTGTTGTCTCTTCCAAATGGCTCTTCAAAATCAAGCATGCTGCTGATGGTAGTATAGAAAAACATAAAGCACATTTTGTGGCAAGAGGTTTTTCTCAAAAGGAAGGCATTGATTATGAAGAAACATTTGCACCTGTTGCCCGCTACACTTCGGTGAGAGCAGTGTTAGCCATTGCTGCAGCTAAAGGCTGGAAGATCCATCAAATGTATGTGAAAACTGCCTTCCTGAATGAAACCATTGAAGAGGAAGTCTATCTGGAACAGCTTGAAGGTTTTGTGATACATAAACTTGACTCACATGTGTGCAGACTGAAGAAAGCCCTCTATGGACTTAAACAGGCTCCCAGGGTCTGGTATGAAAGAATTGACAGCTATCTCTTGGGACTAGGATTTTCCAAGAATGATGTTGACTCCAATCTCTACTTCAAAGTAATCAAAGGTGATATGCTAATAATTATTTTATATGTTGATGACCTGCTGATAATAGGAGAAGATCACCTCATTGCTCAAAGAAAGCAGGATCTAATTTCTGAATTTGACATGAAAGACTTGGGCATTCTACACTACTTCCTAGGTTTGGAAGTATGGCAGAAATCGGAGGGCATTATACTAAACCAAGGGAAGTATACTATTGATATTCTGAAGAGATTTGGAATGTTGGACTGTAGACCGATGTCTACACCTATGGAAACCAACCTTCACAAACTGAAAGAAGCAGCAGTAGAATCCAAGTGTGCAGATCCAACCCTTTATAGATAGACGATTGGATCCTTGATGTATCTAGTTAACACCAGACTTGATATTTGCTATGTGTTGTGACCTTTTCACACATCGCCCCATTCAAGATGGGGACCCCCTAATTTTTTCTCCATTCTGGTCTTTTGGCTTGGGTTTTTCCTCTCTCTCTCTCGCTCCGTCTCTTTTCTGATGTCTGCCTTTCGGGGTTACGCCAGTCAGTGAGTTTAAGCATGAAATTGACCAAGTCTAGAAATTAGGGTTTGATTCCTTCATGCCAATTTGAATTCAACGAAGTGAGTAAATTGAAAATTGAGTTTAACGTTGTTGTCAGTGTGCTTCCAGCAGGCTCTTAGCAAGTTTTTATCTGATTCTGAGGTACTTACTATTTTTAGTAAGTGTGAAATTCCGGGCTATTTGTCAGCATTTTTTGAGATTCCGACAATCACACAGCATTCAGAGCACATTAGACTACTCGTATGCAAAATTTGAGCGAAAACAGGCAACTTACTATTTTTAGCAGTTCAGCTTCCGGGACAAATTTCAGGGTTCGACGCGGAGTTCTTTCTTGCATGTCCGATATTCCTTCCGGTTTTTCGAGACCTTCGCGATGATATAACATGCAAAACGACCACCACTTTCAGAATTCAGTCTTCCGAGGCTATTTTTAGGGTTTGCATGTCAGGGTTTCTTTTGCATGTCGGATGATTCCTGATGGGTTTTTCGAGAGCTTCGCGATGGTGTGACATGCAAACGAAGATACTCGCTCAGTAAGGAACTTACTATTTTTAGTAGGTGTGTCCCGGCAGCCGCTTCCCAGCAGTTCAGAATCACGAGTTGATCGCAGTGCCGCAGAAACGAAGAGAAACATATATCATTTGATATGCATGCAGAGCAAATTAGGGTTTCCAGCTTCAGAGCCTAAAAAGAGGGGTAAAAAGTCAGAATTTTCGAAAATCGGTGTAAACCACCGCGATCAGCGTCCTTTAGGCTATCTGCTGGTAAAATTTCAAGTCAAACGGAGCACTTACTATTTATAGTAAGTCAATTTGGAAACTGGCTAAAAATAGTAAATCGACTGCATGCGTTGATGCTGACAGTAAAGTCACGTGGTGAGGAGCGCCTCATTCCAATTTCAAGTCGATCGGAGCAATGGAGCTATCAGAAACAAGAGGTTACTATTTATAGTAAACCACCTTCAGAAATAGGCTAAAAATAGCAGGGTGACTAAAAATGGCAGTGTCGACAGGACAACGAGGTCAAGAGGATGCAGTGTGCAAAATTTCAAGTCGTTCTGAGCTTCAGAGATGCAAAATCAGAGAACTTACTATAAATAGTAGGGCATGAAATACGGGCGAAGACGAGAAAAAAAAGTCTAAGTCTGGAACTTCATCCAGTTGACATGGCAAAATGCGCCTCCAAGCATATGCCAAGCACAAAAAAATTTCTAAGTTTGAAGTTCATCCTTCATCAGAGGTAAAATGCGCCCAAAGCTAGAGTGGTCAAAGGAAAGTCAATGGAGTTTATCCTGCACACAGGCTAAAATGCGCCCAACTTGTAGAAGAAAAAGGTTTAAAAAAATTCTCTAAGTCTGGATATCCTCCACCCCCCTCCAAATGCGCCCATCCTTCTCAGGGGGTGAAATGCGCCCAAGTTGCAAGAAGGTCAAAGCAAAGTCAACGTTTTTCATCCTCTTCCATAGGCAAAATGCGCCCAAAGCATGCATGTCAGGACGAAAGCAAGGAAGCTGAAGAGTCACATGAAGGCGTTTGAGAAGTTTATCCTCCATCAAGGCTAAAATGCGCCCAAGGATGAATGAAAGTCAACAAGTCAACAAGTTTCGTCCTTCATCAAGTCTAAAATGCGCTCAAGTTAGAAGAGAGTCAAAAGGTCAAAGGAAATTCGTCCTCCTCACCCTCCTAAATGCGCCCAAACAAGCTCAAGTGAAGACAAAAGAGTGAAGTTGAAGAGTCATCCTTCACCTACATGGAAATGCGCCCAAGTTAGGATGGTAAAAGTAAGTGCAAGCTGGTAAGTGAGGTGAAAGGTGAGTGAATTCCTCAAAGGCGTGGTAAAAGGAAGGATGAATGCTAGGCGTTATTCCTCTTCAAGTCCAAAATGCGCCCAAGGTGGTGGGTGTTGGAGAATTTCCTAAGGTGTCTCAAGGTGGTAGAAATAAAATGCTAAGACGTGGTTTCAAATTTCTTCTAAGTGAAATGCGCCCAAGATGATACGTGTGAGAAAATATTGCAAGGTGATGGATGTGTTGCCTAGGCGTTAGAATTTTAAATAAAATTGCCCTGCAAGTGTGAGGTAAAATGCAAATGGCGAATGAGAAATAAATTGAGCTAGGCATGAATAAAAATTTTCTAAATGAAGTTGGTAAAATTTCCAACACTGGCGAATGAATCAAAATTTTCTAAGGCAAATTCTCAGAATGCAAGATGATTTAAAATATTTTCTAAGGCAAATATTTTCTCCCTTAGAAAATACACGTAGAACTCAAGGTGGTGGAATTTTTCTCCGTGGAGCCCGAGCAAATTTTCTCAGCAGTGAAGTCAGAGATGAATGATAATGCAGGATGAATTCAAATTCTTCAAGCGAAAGCAACACAGGAGGATCACGGGCGAAGGATGGATTTAATTTGACAGGATAATATTTTCTAAGGTTCAAAATTCAAAAATTAAATGAACCCGTTCGTTGGGTACCCATGGATTCGAGACATTCTAAAGAAAATTTTCTTCTGGGTACTGAACATTTGTGATGATAGATGGATTTTCAAGTCTTCCGCACTTCTCCAACACTTTTTCAGTGAAGAATTTAATCAGTGCTCAAAATGTGAAGTTTCCTAAGGGAAATTTTAAAAATTCTCTAAGGCAAGATGAATAAAATTTGTTTTCAAAATGATTTTTTTTTTCCAAATGATGAATTTGAAGTCAGTTGCCTAGATGATTTTGATTGAAGTTTTCGAAGATGAATTTTCCAGAGATGATGAAGGGCTAAATTCGAATTCAAGTGACAGAGCTCCGGCTGGTGAGTTAAAAAGATGGATTTAAATTAAATTTTTCGAAAACAAATTCAAAGACACCAGTCAAAGTCAAGTTTCTAGAAGAGTAAGATTCCTGACATCGAGAGACAAGTGTCAGAAATACCAGAGAGGGAAAATTCGGATTCTTGAAGTGGAGTAGTGGAAGTTTAATGCACTGGCTATAATTGGCTTCTTCTAGAATTCGAATTTTGGCTATAAAATGAACAAGTTTCTCACTTCCTTTTCACAGCTGAGAGGAATTCGACTTGCTCTGAAGTTTGAGAATTGCTTGAAGAGTTCGAAATTTTATTGGAGACTGCTGTTTGCTGATTGCTAAGAGCTTAAGGACGCCTTGAGTTGCTGGAGAAGTGCCATTGCTGAAGTCAAGAGGGGTGCACTTCCAAGTTGCTGAAGATTTAAATCTGCATTTGGGGAGGACGCCTTGAAGTGTGGTGCAAAATTCACTTCATTTGTTGCTGAAAGTTGAAGTTGCCTGTGTTGAGGGGGACGCCTTGAGGTGAAATTGCTGAGAGTTTTCAAAGTACGAACTTGCTGATTGGTACTTGCTGGTACAAAGTACAAGTTCAAAATTGCTGATTGGAGTTGCTGAAGAGTAGTGAAGTCACTGAAGGCTACTTAGAAACCTTTTTCTAAGTGTTGAAGTTCGATTTATTGGAGAAGAAGCTGAGGTTTGCGAATGAGAAAGTTATTGCAGCTTCTTGAAGTCGACTGCAGCCCCTACACCAATGTCTTATTTTATTTTTATAAACTAAATTGCTGATGAATGTTTATTGTTTGCAGATGGCTGAGGCAAGGACGACTGGCAAGGACAATGGTGCGTCCAGACAGGCTGTGATCAAGAAGCTGAGTAAGACGTTCATGCCGGAATCAAAGTTTATTTCGAAGTTGGGCAAGTTGGCAGACACCAACTTGGGCTCCGTCAACCTGGAGACCTTCAAGAACCGGATGTTGGGAATCGGAAGTCATCGGCCTTCGACCACTTCACACAATATCGTTCGAAGCGGGTTATATGCAGCTGCTGGTTTCCCACCAGCCATTCAATGCTCGGAGCTGATGATGGAGTGTGCCAATTATTATGAGAAGGATCATCGGTCAATCATGTCACCTGATGGCCAAGTGCTAGCAAATCTTACTCCAGCGGCCATTGGTGAAGCTTTCGGGATCCCGGTACACAGAAATATGATCTACAAATCCAGAGAACGGGCTGAACGGATGTATGCTTCCGCATTCGAGAGGTGCACGGAGACAATTAACACTCACTGGATGAGCACTCCTAAGCCTTCTCGTGCGAAGTTGCCAAAGCAGATCATAGCAGAGGATTTGAAGCAGGAGTATTGTGATCTCATCATGATGCTGAGCAGGGTTGGTGGTTGTGCACAATCCTTTATTTTCGAGCCTTGGATGTTTTACTACATCAACCTGGTGCTGGAAGGGAAAGATTATGTTAATTGGGCAGAGATGATCAGTGATAATTTGCATGAGCAGCTCCTAAGCCTCCGAAGAACAAAGACATTTTACATGAGCTCTTACATTATCTATATGTTGGCACGGATGACGAAGTACAGAGGGATCTCTTATAAGGAGCCAGTCGGTTGTGGCTCTCATCAGTTCAAAATCTATGATGCCTGTCCACAGTTGCATTTGGTGAGCACAACTCACTACAAACGTGTCAACGATGCCTTCACCATGCATATTACGAGATTGCTTCAGGAGCGGTTACACCACAAAATCTCGAGGGATGCCCAGGAGTTAATTGAAAGGTATGGGTGCTGGTTCATACAGTTTCCAAAATTTTCTTACATTAGGCTGCAAGATTTTTCATCATACCCATATAGGCTGCCTAAGTACCCAACGGATAGAGTTTTAATGCTAGAGATATCTAGGCAATTGCTTGCCTTTGATAAAATTCAAAAGAAGAAGGGAGGGATAGAATTTCCAATTGTCATGGGCAACTCGGATGAGGTGTGTCCCTCAATACAGGCAGCTAGAGAAGCTGAAAGTGAACTTCAATTTTATCATTTCTCATATCATACCAGCCGACAGCACTACGACCCACATCATAACATCAAATGGGTACTGTCAGAGGAATTTAAACATAAGGCCACCATTGAGGATTATTGGGCTAATGCAGCCGATGAGATTGAAGTAAGGAAAAAGATGTTTTCTCGGTTGCCTATTACTTTAATCAGGGAGTGTGAGGTAGTGCCGGTTCCAGACCAGGTAAACGAGGATATGGACGTTGTCCATCCGGACTATGCAGCAGTTAGAGATACTCCACTTCCACCTCCGGATTGGTCAGAACCTGAGATTGCTGATTTGGATACACTTTCTATCCCGGTCCTGACATTCACTAGGGCATGGGTTGATAGGCGAGTAAACAGGTTGAAGAGTAGGTCAATTGCTTTGACTTACAATTTGATGGGAGATCACAGGACGCCCACCACTGGCAGGAAGAAATAGATTACACGAGGTCCAGAGTCCAGAAAGAAGGAGCTAGTACGACAGGAGCCTACTCAGCCAGAGCCTCCACGAGTCACAGTTGCATCACCATTGGAGACACGTTCTCCAAGTATACAGGAGGTCTCTTTATTTGTTGATCAGAGGAATGCATTGAATCAGGTGCAAGTGGTACAGGATAATATTCAGCCTCCACGGAGAGAGTCGGTTGGCCAGAGCGTCAACGCACCCCTCAGCCAGCGGTGAGTTAGAGGCGGCTTTGAACGATGATGATGATGATGATATAGCAGTCGTGACACTGCCACTTTGGAGGACCCATGAGCCCCATGCATCGATGAAGAAGTTGGAGCAAGCTAGGAGAAGTAGAGGCACAAGAACAAATGTTCTCTCGATATACAATAATGATGTGTCCGGATTGGTTTAAGGATAGATGAGAAGAAGCCCCAAAGGAGGAGATTGATCCAGCAAATTGAAATGGAGGAGTTTTGAACAGGATCGCTGCACCCACGTAAGAAGAAAGCAAGAAAGTTCTCAAGATATCCAATCGAAGAGGATGGCTCTCGCGACCCCTACGTACACGAAGTTGAGGTGATCGGGCGGAAGCAATGCCCCGAGAATTATGTGGTCACGACTTTGGATTTGGGACGCCCTACTGGTGCGCAGATTGTAGAGGAGTGTGATAACTCCTACTTTGCCCTCAAAGATAGATTATTCAAGAAAGAAGGGAAATATAAGAAGTTGAAAAGAGAACACAAGGCCTTGATTGGATATGTACAGCAGTTGTCTCGTTCTCGAGGGCAGGATATTCCAGTGATAGAGCCTCCAGCGGAGATACCTAGAGAGTCGATCAGCGGCTTGATGGAGTTAGGAAAAATGGCACAGGAAGCAGATAAGTGTGTCGTAGGGGTTCGTGTTGAGACAAAGAAGTTTATGAAGGACCTTGCTTCTGCTTTTCAGCAGGCCTCTAATATTTTGACACGGATGGATGTAGTGGATCATGCTTGGGGCGATGCTTCTATCTATCAGAGTAGGGTAATTCAGCGTCTTGAGGCATTGAGGCATGTTCCGTTGCGATTGCTGATTGATGGAGGTGTCATTCAGGAGAATGACAGATATGACTTCTCTAGATGGTATTCTTTAGCAATCACGGGGCGTGGTTTCTTCGACGCGGCATAGGCGGATTCAGCCAGGATACATAAGGCTATGGCCAATATCATTGATGGAGTTCAGAATACTTTTGAGGCCATATTTGCTAGTCGGCTGAATCCAGATGAGATAAATGTTGATAATTTGAGGGGTAGGCTGGTACCTTTCTTTTTGGAGGTGAGGACCTTTACATAGGATGACTTTGAGAATACTTCCACTTTCTCCACTTTGATCCAGAACACGCAGGATTCCTTAGCTGCTTGGAGAAAGTCATGTGCAAGGCATGAACACTCAGTCATAGTGTTAGAGTTTCAGTTAGATTGCATTCCACCCATTTCAGTTCAGGAGGTTGAGGCTGTACTTGGCAGATTTGTTGAGTTTGCAGCCAGAGAGAAGGAGAATGGGAATGCACTACTGGACGAGGATCTTCTAGAAGACTGATTGTGGGCATTTATTGCCTTTGCTATTTTTGGGAGTGAGTGGGAATCTTTGATTCATTTAATGTACCACTCCCTATTCTGGCAGTTTTTAGGGTTAGGGCTGAGGTGGCACGATTTTGGCCACTCTATTGATTGTAACCCTAGCCGTCTTTTGGGACTTGGCTAGCTATATAAAGGGGGAGTCGCCCTCATTTGTAATTCATTAGATCATTAGACAGTAGTATTGGACATTAGCATTGGAGCTAGAGTTAGAGAGTAGAGCATAGTAGATCATTTTGCTTAGCATAGTGTGGAGGAGAAAGAAAGTTTTCCCTTTGAAAACTTTTGTGGAGATTGTTGTGTAACACTTTTCATGATAATAGATCTTTTCATTGATGGTGGAATTCGTCTTGTCATGAATAGCTAGCAAGGTCTCTTCTTCCTTTCGAATCCAAGTAGTGTAACTTTCATTCATGCAAGTAGTTTACTTTGATGTGTGGTGTTTTGTTGAGGTAGCTTCTTTCATTCCATACCACTAGCGGCTTGTTGATGATAAGTTCGCCTTGCGTGGTCCACTGGACATTCTCTTGAATTTAACTTCGATTGTGATTTGTATACCTATATGCGTCGTTTTGATGGTGTATGTATGCTAAGTTATAATCTGAACATCCTTTGCTATACCTTTGAAGATTGCACTGATTTCGCTGAAGCTGTCCGATGTGAGGCTAGGTGAAATTTGGTTGAAGTCTACTAAAACGAAGCTCCACATATCTTGCATTTAGAATAGAATACAAGTTTCTTAGGCCCTATACTCTTTACGTTCTGCATATTTCTGATTAGTTTTAGGAAAACGTGCTACATTGCCAAATCATACGCGCAAGAATTCCTTTCAAATCATATACCGGCTGCTAACTGCAAGAAGTCTGAACAATTGTGTAAGTCCCCTCGTAAGAACACAGCAATACACATCAACCAAACTGGGTCTATTCGCATTAAAGGAACCTTGGAGTTGAAAGCATGAACTTACTCGCAATCTTAGCATGCTGAATACTTTGTTCAAGAGAGAATAGAGTATCCGTTGGGAAACTTTGTTCTGTGTTGGTGCGGTCTCAAAAACCACGTCAACACTATGCAGTGAATGTTCTCAGCCAATTCATGTGTGAGCCAAAGGAAATTCACCTAATGGCTGTGAAACATATTTTGAGATATCTTCAAGGCACTATTGGATATGGTCTTCTTTACAAAAATGACCAACTAGATCTACATGGGTACTCTGATTCAGATTGGGCTGGAAGTGTAACCGATCGAAAAAGCACATCAGGATGTTGCTTCAGTTTAGGATCCGCTATGATCTCCTGGATTTGCAGAAAACAGTCTTCAGTTGCATAGAGCTCAATAGAAGCTGAATACATTGCAGCCTCTATGGGAGCAAGAGAAGCAGTTTGGCTTCGTAAATTGCTTGTGGGACTCTTTGGTGAGCCCTTGAATCCTACAATTATTCATTGTGATAATCAGAGTTGCATCAAATTCTCTGTAAATCTTGTCTTCCATGATAGATCTAAGCATATTGAGATCCCCTATCATTATGTAAGAGATATGGTAGAAAGGAAAGTGATCCAGTTGGAGTATGTTAGTACAAATGATCAAACTGCAGGGATTCTCACCAAGCCTCTCTCCCGAATCAAGGTAGAGCACTTCAGGAAGAAACTTGGTATGGTTGAAATGTAATTTGATATTTATGTCTGAAATTCAAATTGTTTATAAATTGTACTAATATATAAAGATGTTTAATGTGTAAACTCTTTTGTCATGTGTGTGACTCCATGACCTTATGGGCCTACTCCCCCTGTGTACATTATTGAAAGGTGACGATCTTTCTAATAATGAACACTTGTATTTGACATTGCAAAGTGACGACTCTACAATGATGAGTTGAACTATCATGATAGATATCATGTGACTTGATATTTGTGGACATGTCAAGATAGTATCTCTTGGACACTTTTGATGAATATCATGGGACTTGATATCATTTGAAGATCATTGTGATCCTTAAGAGATAATCATGGTGGATAATTATATATCCGTGGATATGCCATGAATTATGGTAGACATCATATGACTTGATGTTAGTGCACATACCATAATGAAGATGTGTTATGAAGAATGTCATGTGACTTGACAATATTGAGAAAACATATCATATCTTCGATATCACGTGTGAAGGTGATATCTCCACTTATTTGATTTGAAATATCTTCCCTAGCTAAGAGGGAGTGTTAATGGGATATAGCTTCGGTCAGATATAAATGATGATTGCTAAATAGCATCATCATCATTTATATGTGATCGAATTTAATCCTTAAACATATTTCTGGAAAATAAGTAAAACGAATTTATAAGCATGCATAAATTCGAAATAATAAAATGATGATCAAATTCTGCATTGAATAAAATCGGAACTCATATAATATATATCCGCCATGTATGTGAGGGCATATGTATTAAGTTTGTTAAACCGAGTGTTAGTCGGTTGTCTTTGAGACCCGCGCGCCCAAAGGGACACGTCCCATGAGCGGACGTGTCTCCACTTGTGGAGACACGTCCTCTCATGAGATGCGTCTCTTAGAGGCGGGTCTCCAAAGGTATTTAACATTGTTCCATCATTGATATGCAAACATCGAAATTATTAATGTTCTGCAATCAGCACATTCAGCATTAGTGAAAATAAATCTGACTTAGAATTTTAAGTAGAATTCTTACACTTAGAATTTCCTTAGTTTTTAGGCTCCTAGTCTGATTGAGATTTGTTACATTTACAAAATTGAATTGAGTAATTTTGTCAAGTTTTGCATGATGCTCCTTATTTTAAATAATAACTTTGTATAGCATTTAGCAATTTATGTTTTGAAATCTTTTGATGTTCACTTATTTATTTCTTTCCCGTTGATGTAGATCTATTAGTCTCTAGTTTAATTAGTAATCAACATTCGTCTTTGTTTTTCCTTAATTTTTTTATTTACAATCGAATATTGGTCTTTGTTTTAGCCAGTAGGAAGTTGACTTTTATCATTCATGATAGATAGTTTACCCTCTAAATTTGAAAATCTCACTATAGGGCTTGATTGTTAATAGTCCAATTCATGCATTTGGGGCAAAAACATAGTTTGTTAGCAATTTACATTTAGTGTAAACCCCATTGCAATCTTGTATAGTGTGTATACTTGTAAATTCTATTAATAGCTTTAGGTTTAGGTTTAATTAGATCTTAAGGAGCTTCACCTTATAATTTGAAGAATGGTTCTATTGTATGTGCTGTTCTGTTTTGTGTTGTCTGGCAATAGACAATTAAAATACTGAATACTGGTCTATGGTTTAGCCAATAGAAAGTTGAGTTCGATTGTTTATGCTTGATTGTTTATCCTCCTTGATAACTGAAAATGTTGCTGCAAGGCTTGACTATTAACAGTTCAATGTTTGCATCTGTGGCAAAAACATTGTCAATTAATAATTTACATTCATGAAAAGCCCCACATTGAAATCCTCTATAGTGTGCATACTTGTAAATTTTGTTTATAGTTTTTGTCTAGGATTAGTTTTAGGTTTAGTTAGATTTCAGGGAGCTTACGCTTATAATTTGAAGAATGGTTGTACCATAATGCTGTTTTATTGTGCGTTGTTTGGAAACAAACAAATTAAAATGCTAACACAAAGGTCATTAGAAGGGGTTTGTTGTATGCTGGAGTTGTATTTGCAGAATATTTTTGTATCAGTGTGATTAAAAATATAATTAGTTTATTTGATGAAAATGATTGACCTTAGACAAAAAGACACACCACAGATGTTTCTAAATCTGAGCTTATCAATACAATAACAAGACAAATGAAAAGACCAAAAAGTAGTTAAATGAAATGTTAAAGTAAAATTCCATCACTAGTTAATCAGAGCCCCAACAAATTCTTTAATTGAAAAAGGTGCTCATTTTCTAAAATATTTTTGATGTTGGTGTGTTTTATGCCACATCTCTTAAATTCTGAGGAAGTCATATACTAATTTGAGCAGCGATTCTACTCTAATAAGCTTAAATAGTTAAACTTAATATTTTATCTATGGGAAAACTTCTAGCTTTAATTATAATGAGGCTACTGATATTTCCTAGTAATATTGGCATGCTCTAGTTTTCTCTTCATTTTTAGGGTGATAAATTAAACAGGAGTAATTAACTGCTTGGCATACAAAAAGGAATTCAGTTTTACACAAACAATCTCATTTCTAAGAAGAATTTAATTTGGATTTCAGTATGTGGTCATCCTCTGTTCAATTTGTTTGCATTATTTTCTATCCAAATTCTTCTCATTGCTTCCTTTATAACTTGTCATTTTGTTTGTGAGTTATAGGTTTGCTAGCTTCTAGCTTTAGGTATCAGGACATCATTTTATTTACAGTGAACCATAAATATGGGATAAGATAACAGTTTCTGTCAATACAACATTCACAAAAATCTAACAACTTGCAAAATACAAAAGCTCATGTAAAAGACATATATTTAGATCATGCTTGTGTCTCTCCAAGTCAGTCCTCAAACTTGCAAGACCAGGGGGTGAGCAGTCCAAAGCAAGTGCGAATGGATCATCTCTATAAATAGTTCTTGGGCCAAGAAAGGGAACTTAAGTTTATTTTTTCACTTCTTTGTTTGGATTTTTACTTTTTGATTGTGATCTGTTCAATATTCACTAGATTCCATATTTTCTTCTACTAAAGTGGTTCTGATATGGAACCATGTTTTGCCTTGGATATGTCCTGTTGATCCAGCACTTTCCATGCAGAGGCCCTTGTTTCATTTATTTCAAACCTTAACTATGTGGGACCTGAAAACCATTGGATTTTTATGGGGCTTGAGGGATGGGGTCTCCATCTTTACATTACAGTGTACTCGATGCTTAGTCTCTAACTCACTAGCATCCCTCTATTTCAATTCTGTTTGTCTATGCTAGGGCAGTTTTTTGAGGGGTTTACCTGTGTTACTCCAGTTGTATATGTTATTGTAACCATCTTTTCTCATGAATCATTCCTAAACTTCATTTCAACCCTTAGTATATTCCATTTTTATTTTCTTTCAAATATTTGCTATAATCATGATTATTTCAGGGTTTCCTTTTAATAGTAATGCCATGGGGGGTCTTATGATTTTGAATTGCAGCTCTAGTTTCTTGTGTGAAATACAGAGTATCATTGAAATATTTGTTTGTAAGAAATTATGAAACAAAATCGTTGTTGGGCAATGAACACAGAAAAAAAAAAAAACTGAGGTGGAATTTAGAAGTTGACCATTACTGGTTGCTATTTCATGGTTAAATGTTTTTCTAAGGTGATATGAACTTGAAAGTGTTGTTTCTATTTTTTTTAAGTTATTCTGATACATTTTTATTTATTTGCATATTTTATAAGTGATAAAGAGGATTTATTTTTATGTGCTCCAAACTAATGAGTGTCATTCCAAATTCAACCATATAGGTGGAGTCAACATTGGCAATGCAGAACCTTCAACCTAAAATAAAGGCCATTCAGAAGCGATATGAAGGTGATCAGGTTTGTTGTAAATAAACTTCTGACTCATTGTACCTTTCTGTAGCTTGTTTGGTATTTTTAGTGCAGCTATATAGGGGAAGCTGAGTTTGTTTTGAATCTGATGCCAGTGCTATACTATATATATTTCTAGACTGTAAAATTGCCTTAGATGATTAATAATCTTATCTTTATAAGCGCTCTCAAACACAGTCCACAGACGCTCTAATGCACCCAACATGACCTCCAACATAGGCGCAATTTCCGTGGAGGGACTGTCGCCATCGTCACTGTCATCGACTTCTATAACGAAAGATGGGCGTGTGCGGAGAGTGTCATCACCCCATTTCGCCTTCACACCGACTCCTCAATTGTCAATGCCGATTGTAGATGTCGATTTCTCTCATCACTATAAATTTGAGCCGCTACATTCGAAGAGGCTGAGCAGACTCGGAGTTCCCTTGGTTCCGGCAATAGTGAGGGAGAGGCAGCTGTGTTGGACGCGTGGGCAAAGAGAGATGCAGCTGAGTCGATAGTATTTTATATTCAAATATTATTTATTAAATTTAAATTATATAATAAGTTATAAATTAATAATAATATAAACTAATATATATTAGAATATTGTTTATTAGATTATATATTAATAATTATCAAGGAAACACGGGGACACGTCCCCTACCCTTTTGCCCCCTGTACCCGTACCGGGGACATCTTGGGGACGGGGGACGGCTGACAGCCGTCCCCAAAAAGTCCCTTTTTTTCGAAACGTCCCCAATTGGCGGGGACGTCTCGGGGACAGCAAGGGGACGACTAGATGTCCCCTGGACGGTTAGGGGATGCCCAGGCGTCCCCTAACCATCCCGGGGACAGCCAATCGTCCCCTTTTTTCCAGCAAGTTTTTATAAAGAAAAAAAAATTGAAATTAAAAATGCTTATTTTTTTATTGTTTCTAAGTGGACCCCACACCCTTCCAAGCCTAAAATGAAACATAAAACTTGCTTTCAAAGCCATTTGAGTTAATTTTTAAATTCCAAAAAAAATTTGCAGCTAAGAGGCAAGTGAGCAAGAGAAAAATTGTCAGTGACTTAGACTCTGAGTTTGATTTTGATGCAATGTTGGCAAATGTCAAGTAGAGGCAGCCATCATACTTTCTATTACTATGGTTTGGACATTTGTGACTTTGTCATTTTGACATTTATAGTCCAAACTTGTAGCCTCTGGGCATTTTATTTTTAAAATTTTATATCATATGCACATTAATTGTTTGACATGAATTATGGAAGCAATTAAGTAGTTGTAGTATTAATTTGTTCGACTCTAAAATGTATATGTTAATATGATTGGTGATTGCATTTGCACCTTTATCTATGTTCATTGTTATGATTATCATTACTCATATGAATATTTGAAATTTCCCTCTATATATATATAGCCGTTCCCTCGTCCCCAAAAATCCCCTAAAAAAATGTCGTCTCCGAAACACTTCCCACCGTTCTGCCGTCCCCCCGTACCGAAAACTTGGTGGAACATAGATAATTATATAATAAACTTAGGAATTTGGCCAAATTCCCCTTTTCCTTTTAGGGTTCGATCTATGGTGCATATTATAGTAAGAAAACTTAAGTGATAGAGATGCGACAATGACATATCATAAGAGCTAGAGGAAAGTAATTGACCAAGAGGAGAGACAAAATTAATCATATGGCAATTGGAAAATTTCCAATATGCATGCTAGACAAAAGCAAAACATTGGGATCTACCCCCTGGTAGAACTTACCATTTAAAAAAATAAAAATAAAAAAAAATTATATAATAAAATTATAAATTAATAATATTATAAAATAATATTTATTGTATTAGAATATTGTTAATTAAATTATATATTAATAATTATATAATAAAATTATAAATTAATAATAATATAAATTTATAAATTAAAAACTTGTATAAGTTATAAGCATTATTAAATATTAATATATTTAATTTTTAATGTATATTTTTATGGTTTTTATATGTTTTTTGTACGGATGTACCCAAATGTACCCAACCTGTCACAAAAAATTTGCCATACTGGTGTACCGTACCCCCGTGCCCATACCCATACCCGTATCTGATTCGGCAACTTAGCTTTTAAGTTTTAACCATAGTCAAAACTCTTAATAAATTTCCATCGCTGCCTTTAAAGAATGTGCATGAGGCCTTTTATTTAAACGATGCCTTCTATAGATATAAACACTGTTCTTAACATATCTTAATCACTGCATTTCCTATTCTTGATTGCTGCCTTTTAGAATTATGTTTCTTTTAATATATATAATATATTTATTGTTATATTAGTTTTTGTGTACATTTTTATTATTATATTATAATTATAATTGATGATATTTATATATGGTTATATAATTATAATATTATCTTATGATAATTATAATTATGATAATATTAAATTACTGATATTTCCTTTTATATTTTTAATATTTATTTTGCATTTAAATGCTTTATATCTTAGTGTTACAATTTCGGGGGCATGACACATTGTTTTTATTTGGTCGTTTCTTTTAGAGGATTAATTTTGTTTCATAGTCGATTTTTAGTGTTGGTTGTGGTTTGTCCAGTGTTATTAACTTATTTTTGTACAGGAAAGGATACAACTTGAGACTGCTGGAGTGAATCCATTAGCAGGTGATGAATTACTGATTGACACCTTGGATATTTATTTTTAGTCTATAACAATTACAAAATTTATATTATTAATAAGCATTTAATTGTTTATTACCTTTCAGATATTTCAACAGACAATTAAAAGTATATAAACAAATAGGCCTGAAGAGGAAATCAGGATATATGGCATTTTTTATGAGACTTAAGTTTTTGTTTTCGAGAATAAAATTCATTTAGCTTTATTTAATTTTAGCTAAGCATCTTTTTTCTAATTTGTGCAATGTGGGTGCATGTGCAAAGTTGTTTAGAACTTAATGCATTTTTTGCTTCTTCTTTCTTCTCTTCATGAACTTACCAGAAGAACTGTTTGTATCTCTTATCTTATGCTCTTTATTCTTAGATGCTGAATGGAACTCTCCCGTATGGTATCTATTATCCTAGAACTTATTGTGCTTTCAAGATCTGTTCAGTGGACAAATAGTTAGACAATGATTGTTAACATATTTATCCATGTTTGGACTCATGGTTTGAACCAAAGGAAGTTATGTACAAAGGTTATCTATACCCTCAGTGGAAAAAGCATATTTTTTCATGCTAAATATTGGGCTTATTGCTGTTGTCAAGGACATACCCAACCTTTTTAAGTTCATCCCTATTATAAAAATCCACTCATCACTTACATACCTTGGCTTTTAATCCTCTTGTTTTTCCCCATATTATCTTTATTTTCCTTATTCTGATATCCTGATACTTTGTACTAAAAAGTTTATTATAATGAAGCACGTCTTTATTAATGTCATTAACATGCAAATTATAAACTCGAGTTTTACTGTGACACATCTGATTTCATGTGCATTGTAATGAATTAAGCATGTGATGTTTTAATGAATAGTTAGTGAGAGGTTTGTCCTAACATTTGTGGTTGTATGGAACCT
>VDFB02103408.1:0-11445 GCA_007258455.2 Sequoia sempervirens | reverse complement strand
ATAGAGAGTAGAGAGGAATAGGGTTAAGTGTATAGAGCATAAGGATTAGGGTTTAGGATATTAGGTATAGGGTTTATGTAATGCCCCGTCATAATAACCTAAGGAATGTTGCAATTGTGTTATAAAGGTGAAATATTTTTTTTTAAAGTATTAATATTAAGTTGATTAGTTGCATACATTCATTAAGTTACACGACATTACATTACTTGAGTATCCATAGACGACTTTAGTATTTCGCATTGCACATATTTAATTAATATAAACATTAAAGATAAACATTGCATAACATTTGAAATACCATTCAAGATAATATAAAGTACAAACATGTTTCTTACATTGCATTTGATAAAATAATACAATACTCATCCATCTGATGAGGTAGATCAATAATAATTACATTTTACAATGGTCACCTCATAAACAATTGAGGGATGTTTTACAATACAAGTTTTACAATTTACAATGATGAAGTACACATAAGTTTCCAAGTGCGAGCTCTCCATCCATGAAGCTCTCGATGCCATGATCAAACTGGGGACCCAACGGAGTAAGGTGCACATTTCACCCAACCATGTGGTACCCATAGTTCCACCCCCCGTGCCAGGAGATAGTAATATGGTTACCTAGACTTAATCTACTAACCCTAGACACAAGTACATAACTAACTGATGGTTACGTTGCTTCCAAATTTAAGACTATTGAATGTACTACATACACAAGGTTAACTGCTATTTTAGGTAGAGTGTCATCACAATATTGCAAAGGTTACCCTGGTGTTTCTTCCTAGGTTCCGGCTCCCAACTTGGGTTACTCTGGTAACCTCTTACGAAACCCGGCCCCATTTGCAAGCTATTGCGGAATCGAATATCTTTTGAAAGAGAAAGACATTGATTTTCCATTCCAGGCCTTCTCATCTTATACTCAAGACTGAACTAGCTCAAGAGTCAATAAGTGAGGCATAACATCTTGTTAAATATTTTAATTCTAACTACTGTGTTGTTTAATTATCACTGACTTACTAACTCTTTGTAAGTTACCCTGACACCTCTTTGTGTGTTGGCCCTTACATAGATCCACTCCCCTAAACATAACATAGGTATACTAGTTTTCTTGGCTAAGATTTACAAAGTGTACAAACATACAAGATACAATTTCAACACTATTCATTACGAACATCAAAGTTTATGTTCACAAATATCAGGTGTCTAAATACCATACAAAAACCATGTACACATCTTTAACCAACACCTGAATTCAACTTAACAATCACAATCCCCACGTTATTCAATTGGTCTGGAAGACTTGTTCATTTGAGAGTTTCCCAATTTTCCCAACAAAGTAACAAGATTAATAGCAAATTGAAAGAAAATAACAAATCTACATTAGGATATACTAAATCCATTCAAGCAATATGATTTGCATGTAATTAAGTCAACTTAAATAAAATTCACTTTCAATAAATCTAATTAAGCTTCCTCAATTTCATATAAATATGTAAACTAAATTTTTCTCTTCTAATCTATTATTATTTGAAACCAATTGATCTTATATTTTCAAATATCTATTAAATAATTCCATATTTAAATACAAAGAATATATATTTTTTTTAAAACATTATAAATATATCTTAATTTAAAAGAACTCATATATATATATATATAAATTATTAAATACTGAAAATTTTGACTCATTAAAAACTACAAATTATTCATAAGAAAATTTGAAATAATCAAAAAAATTTAAAGTTTATTTTTTTAAAGGAAACCCTAAATTCGCAGGCCAGCGACTGCCATTGCCGAACCCCCATTGGGGCACGGCTGTGCAGGCCACGCCGACACTGCCTACAAAGGCAACGCCGAGCGCTACCCTCACAGCCGGCTCCCCTAGGGGTCAACCGTGGGGGTAGCACCCTCCCCGCGGCTGCAATGCCATAAACACTGTTTTAAAACAAACATAAATCACTGCGACTAACATGAATTTCCTGCAGAATTTATTTCCAATTTTTTTTTAAAAGAAACAAAATCCAAAAATTTTAATATGCCTATTCGGCGATTTCAGAATTATAAAAAAAATAGGAAATAATAACTATGAAACAGTTCGCCTGTACGACAATTTTTGGAAAAATAATTTCATAACTATAACTATAACTATATATATATATATATATATATATAAATATATATATATATATATATATATATAAATATATATATATATATATATATAAACAATCAGATTTAACATATACAGGAAAATTATTTTCTGGTAAAACTTTCTACAAGGAATAGAGAAAATAATTTTATTTTGTACATTCCATTCTTAAATAATAGTTCATCAACAGGGTTTTTTTTTTATAATTATATCCTACAGGAAACATATACAAAATTTAACAAGAAACTTCTTTTAAAGTTCTTCAAAGATCTTTCCTACTTCTTTGAGAATCTTCTACTATATAAACAAGATTTTTACAAAATTCCTGAGAAGAATACAGGAAACACAAAACTAAAATTTTCTCAAACATTCTTTTTCAAAAGGAAACAAATTTAAAAACAAGAAAAATACATGTTTGTCTGTAGAAGAAAGCCTCTTGCCTATAGTGTGCAATTTCCTCAAAGCTTTCCAGAAAAACCCCAAATCCATAGAACAGGTATTACCAATCACAAAAAGATTCCCACCAAAGGGATCTTCCACAAATATACAATTTTTCCAAAATAATAAAACAGAAAGTTTTACAGAGCTCCAGTATTTTTCCCGTAAAGAAATTTTGATAACCCTATGTATTTCCCAAATACCAGATAATCTTCGGCAAAAACTTCAACCAAAAATCATAAATACAACTTGCACACATGTCGAGAAGAACAAATATATTTTAACCACTTCTCGACAATCTTGCCTCTCAAGATTTGCATGTATTTAATACATTTTAAATTTAAAATTTTAATATTCAAATTACATGCATTTATTTTATTTTATTTTCCAATTTTTAAATTGCAAATATATTTAATAATAAAACATGCCATTTCCAAATAATATATAAATTTCAATAAATCTATACACACACAAGAACAATTTAATTTAATTAATTTATTTATTTAATTAAATAAATTTAATCTTTGTGATCAAACCATTTAACCAAACAAACAAATTAATTAATTAAATAACATGCAAAACTAACTTCTTCAACATCTAAAAATTAATTTAAATAACAGTAAATTAAAACATAATAAACTATTATTAAAATTGACATTTAAAAATAAATTTAGTGATCCCATAATAGTGGTTTACAATTTTTGGCCAAACTGGACACTGAAATTATTATTTTTAACTAAATCTTCACATTCGGGCACCTATAGAGGCTAAACCGTGAGGAATTTGAAGATGGTGCAAACTAGAGTCTCATCAAATTTTGTTTGCAGATTCTAAAAATATTTTTTTCAAAATTTTTGGAATCAAATTGTAGTTCTTTTTCCATCTCCCACGAAAATTGATTTTTTTCAGAAAACAACATTTTTAAAAAGTGACGCACACCGTATAATGCATAACCTTTTTTTCCATGGAGGATAAAATTATAATTTTTTTGAATTTAGATTTGTAACTACAATATCTAGTGTTTTCAATTGGTTTCATAGTGGTTTATTGAAATTTTTTTCCTCAATCAAGTTTAAAGTGTGACAATTATATTATTAGGACAGTATTGACCATTATATGTATAACTTTTTGTATATGGTAAATTTTATTTTATCTTTTTGTTGGATCAAGGACTTCAATATCTGGTGCACTCATATTTTCGAATTTTTTTTTGATAATCTTCCTGTTTTTCCACGTGAAGAACAAAGAAATTCATTTTAGATGAAAACCTATGTTTAATAAAACTTAGAAAACAAATACATAACAAAACCAAAACATATTAAAATTATATTCATTGCATAGCTTGTTCTAAGGAATACCATAATCATTTGAAATAAATTTTAAATGAATTCATTTTGATCCCACAAAAGCTAAATCAAAAGTGATTTTTTATCATCATTTTGATAGGTGTAAAGGAGATGCATTTATAGGTATGGTTTAAAACTAACAAGGTTCTATCCAAGGGGGTTTGATCTAAAGGTGATTTGATCAAACCCTCTTCAATTGGAATCCTTAAAATGGAACTTTTTAAGGCTTAAATCATTATATTTTCTAAAAATATGTGATTTCAGCTAAAATCCGTTCCTCTCAGGAATTGTAAACCACTATTGTGACAGCTCTAAAAAAACAATTAAACCAAACAAAAAGATACAAGACAACCTATGACTCTGAACTAAAACAGATAATGTACTATGACTGGGTTATAGACTAGACTAGGATGAACCAAACTACTACCTCCCAATCAACATATCTATTGAGTCTTGACACGCTCAGACCTGAGTACCCAGGTGGAGTCAGTGTCATGTACCTGCAATTCCTGCAACCAAGCAATAACATGCATATATATATATATATTAGCCATTGTACAGGCACACCATGCAGAGAAAATTACGGATATCACAGGGCACTCGCAAGCGAGTGATGCAATTCTATTCTCCACACCAATACACGTCACATCAGACTGATGAATTAATTAACAGTTAGTCCATCATAAACATATACATAGCAATAATCAACTAAAAGTAAACATCTACGCTATCTAAAAGCATATCAGAAATCAAGTATCACCATACAATGTATCATCATGTCACAGAATAAATCCATTGTCGCTCAAAACCAGCGATCAAAATATCCAAACAAAGTACCATAGTTTAACAGTGTGAAAACATATCAGCAAAAAACATAAGCATAAATAGAGGGGTACTACAGTTTAGGGTTAAGGGTTGAGAGTGTAGGGTTTAGGGTTTAAGTATCAGGTTGAGGGTATAGAGTTGAGGGATAATGTTTAGGGTTTAGAGTATAAGGTTGCAGGCATAGGGTAAAAAGATGAGGGTTGAGGTTACAAGATTTAGGGTTTAAGGTATAGGGTTGAGGGTTGAGGTATAGTGTTTAAGGTTGAGGGTATAGTGTTAAGTGTATAGGATATAAGGACTAGGGTTTAAAATATTGGGTATAGGGTTGAGGATATTAGGTTTGGGATTAAGGGTTTAAGGTTTAGGGTTTGGGGTACAAGGTTTAATGTAGGGCTTAGGGTGTAAGTATAGGGTTGAGGGATAATTTTTAGGGTTTAGGTTATATAGTTGAGGGTATAAGGTAGAAGGATGATGGTTCAGGGTGTAGGGTTTAGGGTTTCAAGTAGTAGGTTGGGGTTATACGCTCGAGGTATAAGATATAGGGATGAGGGTTGAGGGTTGAGGGTCTAGGGTTAAAGTATAGGATTGATGGTTAGGGGATAGTGTTTATGGTTTCAAGGGTATAAGGTTAAGTGCATAGGGTATAGGGATTAGGGTTTAGGATATTGGTTATAGGGTTGAGGGTATTGGATTTAGGGTTCAAGGTGTAGGTTATAAGGTTGAATGTAGGATTTATGGTTTAATTATAGGTTTGAGGGATAGTATTTCAGGTTTAGGGTATAAGGTTGAGGGTATAGGTTATAGGGATAAGGGTTTAGGGTTTAAGATATAGGGTTGAGGGATAATGTTTAGGGTTGAGGGTATAGGGTTAAGTATATAGGGTTTAGGATATTCGTTATAGGGTTTGGGAGATTGAGATAGAGGGAGAGATAGTGGTGAGATGGAAAGTAGAGAAGGAAGGAGAGAGTGAGAGAGAAATATAGTGAAGGGAAAGGTAAATAGGGAGAGAGAGGTTAAGGATATAGGGTATAGGGATGAGGGTTGAGGGTGTAGGGTTTAGGGTTTAAGGTATAGGGTTGAGGGTTGAGGGATAGTTTATAAGGTTGAGGGTATAGGGTTAAGTGTATAGTGTTGAGGGTTAAGGGATAGTGTTTAAGGTTGAGGTTATAGGGTTAAGTGTATAGGGTTGAGGGTATTGGATTTAGGATTGAGGGTTTAGGGTACAATATTGAATGTAGGGTTTAGGGTTTAAGTTTATGGTTGAGGGATAATACTACGGGTTTATGTTATAAGATTCAGGGTGTAGGGTTTACGGTATAGGGATTGAATCAAAAGAAATAAGAGTTCCACCTTTTAGGAGATGGAACTAGGCTTAGGGACCTATTTCACACTCAAGTTCATTAGGAAATTGAGATCCCTCAACCAAGTGACTCAAGTGAGGGAAGGGGAGAATCTACTAGGACTAGAAGGTTTCCTTAGGTGATTAAATGGGGGTTCACCATAAAAATGAAGCTTCAAAAGAGAAATGTAAAGTCTAATGCACTAAACCATAGAAACTTCAAAGCATTAAATCTAATGAACAAATAGAAATCAGATAGAAAGGAGCTTGGTAAATTGATGGATTCCAAGCAAGATCTAAAACCCTAAAATTATACTTCTTGAAGTGTACTAGGAATCATATGCTAGGTTGGGCGATTTAGTCCTACTACAAGAATCTAGGCAGAATCTAGAATCTTTTATTGACGAATCAAGATCTACAAAAAATTGTTGAAAAGAGGTATACTGGGACTCATACACCTAAAGGGGTGATTTAGTCCCAATATTATGGTGACTGAAACTTTTGTAGCCTCTAGTGATCTTATTTAGCTTTCTTCTTATCTTATATCCAAGTCTGAAAGTTTGAATTTTGGCCTATAAGCGAGTTTCTGTGAAGATAACAACTTCTTGAAAAAATTTCTCAATCTTGAAATTTTATCTTCAAAGGATCTTCAAGCTCCAATTCACCTAAATCTGCAATCACACATGAAGAGGGAAAAATATTGTTGTGTTAGGGAATAGGGGTTTACCTTGGTCAATTGGTAATTAAACCTTGAAATGAAATGAAATAACATGAAGGAATGATGAATAAACAAATGTAATGTTGCAACTCACCAAACCCTTGAAATGAAGCCTACAAACTTGTGTGAGATGGCTCCAATGGATGTGGATCTTGACTCTTGATCTTGATATGAGATAATGTCTTTGAATGCTTATTTGAATCATGAAAACCTATATCACAAATGTTAGCTCAAAAACACACATGATGCATGATGACTTTGACATGATGCTTGAATCTTGAATATAGCTCAAAATTCTTGATAATCAACTCTTGAATGCACTTGTGAAAGTACTCTTGATTTTTTGAAAACTTTCTAGGATGCTTGATCTTAAAATTTTCTAGATTACTTGAAGATTTAAAATTTCTAGGAGAAATTATGTGAAATAAGCTTGTATTTATACTTGTTTATGCCAAATTTCCTAAAATTACAACACTACAAGTTGACATTAAATCTAGGATAATAAAATCCCACCAAGAATTTGATTTAAAATAGGTCCTAGTTAAAGTGGGATTCATATTCCAGCTTGGGCGTATGAGTCCTAGTGTCTTAAACATGAGACACAAAATCCAAAAAGTTTTAAGATCAATGTAATGTTTAAAATCATACCCTTAGACCTAGCTGGGACCCATACGCCCAAGGTGGTTTATGAGTCCCAAATCACTAGATCTAGAACACACAACCACAAACATTGAATAATTATTTGTCATTTATTAAATGTCAAGATTATCTTGAGAAAAATGCACTAAATTAGGCTTCTGGATGCAAAAAAGTACCAAATAAGGCATAAAGAAGCCTAATTTTAATAGGGAGGACCTAAAAAAGTGTGAAAATGTAAAGGGATACATTTTTCTACACTATAGGGATTATGATTTATGATTTTAGAATCAAAATCAGCGCGCATCATAAAATCGCGGCGCGATCGCGATCAGGATCGCGCGGATCGGATCGCGCATCAAATCAATCAGTCAGGCGGCATCAACATCAAAATCGATCAATCCGGATCAAATCCGTCGAATCCGCATCAAAACGAAGAATAATTGAGATAGAGAGTATAGAGGAAAGGAGAGAGCAAGAGAAAGATGGAGAGAGAGAGGAGGAAGGTTGGGATATTGAGAGAGAGAGGGAGAGCCTAGGAGAGAGTGGGAGAGAGTGTGAGAGAGGGAATGAAGGAGAGAAATGTAGATTGATTGTAATGCCCCGTCATGTGAACCCCAAAGGACAACAAAAACTAAGAAATTACCACAATTTTTTTTTGAAAGTGAAACATTGCATAAGATAAGTATGTACATACATTACGTGAAAAGAAACTATGCATTTAAAAAATCATCTACGTCCTCTAGGGTACACAATACGACATTATGAAACCCAGAATCTTACCAAAATGATAGAGAATGAAATCCAAGATTATATGAAAATAACATACAACCATCCATGATCAAAAGAGATGAAAAGCTATACATCATTTATTACATTTCAATTCATAGTTCAATATTACAAATTATGGAGCATATTTCCACAGATACAACACATCATGGATACAATAGTACATTACATAATGCTTCCCTTATATCAACAGGAAGAGTACATCAAGTACAAGAATAGTACATCAAGGAAGAATAATGTGCAAAGCGTGGAACCATCTTCAACCAAGTGAAGCTCTAGAACTCTGTATGTGCTTTCGTATCACAAACACAACTTGGGAACCCAAAGGGTTGCATAGAACATTCCACCTGACCATGTAGACCCGAAGGTCCACCCCCCACTGTGCTAGGAGATGACAAGAAAGGACCCACATCCAAAAAAAGGTCAAGAAGACAAGCCTACACATCAACAACATAAAAAAAATCAAACAAGGAATAATAAACGGGTACTATAGGAGAGTGTCATCACATGGCCTTACATGGATTATCTAGACAACCTATCACAAGGTTTCATCTCTATCTATGGTTATCCTAACTGCCTATCTCAAGGCGCCACTCCATAGGGTGACTCATGCAGAACCACTTACCTTTCATGAGGACAAAGAAGTGATCTTACCAACTAGGTCTTCTCATCCCATCCTTAGCCTATAAAAGCACTAATGGTATGGATAAGGCACATAATTAATCTTGTATAGTGTTTAACAACCCAAACCTGCTAGTTCATTAATTACATTAACACTTGCTTAGGAAACTATTCCATGGGTTACCTTGACAGCCCCTTTGTGTGACAACCCCCATGAAGAGCCACTCCCTATGGGTACCCAAACCAAAAACACACAAGGGGTGTACCTAATATCACATAAAAATCAAGGTGTACATAACACACAACATGTGAGGCTAGAACCATCTCGCAAACCCATTCCATATCACTAAAACAAGAACGAAGGAGGTACCACCCACCACATAAACTACACGAATCAACTGATGCACTAAACAACTGAGTACTCAAACGAACAAGTTTTCCCCTAGCCTCTGGAAGACTCAAAACTGTCTACCCAAGAACTTCACAACTCAAAGTAAAACAAAGCGACATAGGTTCTCAGATAAATTTCATGATGAATTCAACAAATCAAAACTCCTTAAAACAAAACAATTCAAGAGGAAGATAGAAAAGAAACTGTCAAAGATACACATTAACAACACAAATACATTTAATAAATAAACCCTAAAAAAAAAAAAAAATCAAATACCTTTTAATCTATTCCTTTCTTAAGAAGTAATTTAAAATAACTATAGAAGTTATCTATATCAAGGCATTTTTCAAAACAATCAGTTTGCATTTAATTTATACACTCATTATGAAATTATATAAAATAATTAAGGAACGCATATTCAAACCAATCCATTTACAATATATTTTAACATCATTATAAAATCATTTAAAGCGATCTAAGAAACTATATATATCACAAATTTAAATCTACTTTTAGTAATCCAAACAAAGTAATATCCATAAACCTACATTTAAAAACTTTCTTTACATCTTAACTTTTCACTTATGGGAAAATTATTTAAAACAATTTAAGAAAATATAGAGACAAATATTCTCACTATGCTATTAACACAATAATAATTTAATTTCCTACCATGAAAAATCAGAAAAGAACTTTGATCACAATATTCTTAAATAATTAAATTCTCATAGCAATTTACTGAAATCATAAAAATAATCAGCATTCATCAACTATTAGATAGAGAGAGGGAAATCTAAATCAATTACCTTTAAGTGGAATTATTTGAATTAAATGAACTATCCTCAGTCAATATTTATCGTTCCCTAACCGTTTGTTAACTAAACAAATTAATTACATGCTTCTTTCACTTAAGACAATCTCTATATTTATTTTGACAATAATTGTCCAACTACTCGTTCCTCTTATTAACTCATCACTATAATAAATTAAGTTTTGAGGAACAATTTCAATAATTTGTTTGTTTCATATAGTTTAGAATTTTTACTTTATCATGTTAAAGAAAAGTGACAAGTGACATCTCAATGTAAACTGGTATAATTATCTTAAATAAATATATTAAAAGAAATTGAAATATAAAAAAAATCCTCAACCACTTGTTTAATCTATCTACCAATCCTTTATAAATATCATTAAAGATTATTCATAATCGAATTGACAAGTAATACAATAATTTCCAATGAAATGTCCTATTTGATTAACCACCTAAAATTTATTCGAATAATTTCCCCTTTTTTAAATTTTTTATCAAATATAACTCTCTTTCCATTAATTATCCAGATATATATATATATATATATATATATATATATATATATATATATATATATATATATATATATATATATATATATATATATATATATAATCCCACACAATATCATCATCAGAAAACATAAATATAATATTATAAATCTATTTAAATTGAGGAGCCCAAATCAATACATCTCATATTCTATATATACCACTCCAACCTTTAATAATAAACATCTAGTATCCACATATATCCTCTACAAGATGTAATGGATTATTCGATCAATAAGTAATCTTTAGGCATGGGCTCACACCCATATACTTAGATATAAGAAAAAAAGCAATATTGAAATAAAGAAATCTACTTATCCCTTAAATACAAATGATATTTTTGTTAAATATAATTATTGATCTTATTTTGAATACCATTTCTTAACTAAACAAGAACCATTGATTTCCATGCATCAGATGACATATATATATATATATATATATAATAAATTAGAAAAAATCACATTTACATATATTGTTTTATAATTGAATGCTATTATAATAGACAGTTTACAGGTTTTTACAAACACCAACATAAATTTTTTAACCATAAACATATCTATATTCGATATATTTAAAATTTAATTTAATCTACTCTAATATTATACAAGGGTGAGCATATCATAATCAAAATTAGATATCCAACCTACACATATACATGCTCACACACACACACACACATATATATAGTCTTTAAAAATAAGAAAAGCTACAAATCAAGGCCCCTGGCAAGTGGTTGAATGCAGACATGAATGATTCACAAAAAAAAAGGGAAAATTTATCCGGGTATGTGCAGGATCATCATGGAAAAAACAAACCCTTAAGTGGC
>VDFB02103407.1:0-34083 GCA_007258455.2 Sequoia sempervirens | reverse complement strand
TTTGCAATACATTTTAACAATCAAATTGTTTGCGTAATGCATTTACACTAACGATGCAAGTGGGCAATCATTCATTCCACTCCAGTACATACATCTAAACCCGGTCATACTCAAGAACCCTTATGGGTATTTTGATTTCAATTTTTAAAATTATATATGAAATCATAAATTATTTAACTTGAGTTTTAAATTTATAATTGAATCACATATATGTTTCAAATATTTATGTTGGTTTAGGTGAGTCAATCGGCATCCACGTCGATTCCTCCCGAGGGATTGTCAAGCACTCCTCCACTATCGAGCGACATAGATCATGGGCAGGTACATTCATATTGTAAATTTGTTTAAAGTTTACATTAGTATAGTTACAATTTTATGAGTTTTGAATTCACTAGATATATGAAACGCATGCATGTACACTTGTAAATATTATAAGCGTTAAATGTCTATGCACATGTATGTCTAGGTTGATACCACAATAAGAATGGGCATTGGGAAAACATTTGATGTCATAGCTACCGCGGAGGCCACCGATTTCCGTGTTTACAAAATTTTCTACAAAATGTGCAAACTCATCATATATATATATTAACCTAATTCAATTGCACATGCTTAATTTTGATCTTGTAGGACTTTTGTTATGCAACTTTCAAATTAATCTAGACATAGTTACACCACTGTGAGGACATGTAGAGTAGGGTTTCAGATCAAAGTCGGTAATTTATCTTTTATTATATTTAAAGTCAATTATAAATTTTAAATTGAATATATACATACATGAGATTTTTACATATTCTTTTTCTTTTCAGAGCATGAGACATCTTGTAGTTGAGCATGCACATAGGTCCTGAGAAGAGCCTAAAAGTACAACCCTAATACTAGCATAAATTAAAATATGATAAATTATAAATTAAATTGAATTAAAAATTAATTGTAGAGTTGTGTAAGATCTAATTTCAAAATTTCTTTGTCTTGTTTATGTAGATTGATTTAGAGAATTTAGAGGTTTCTTTAGGTGCAACTGCAGCATCCGCATCTAGGGATATGATGGTAATTTAATTTTATGATGGATTATGAATTAAATTGTCATTAAATCATTTTTTATTGTCTTACATCTAATTTCATCTTTCTCTTATACAGAATGTTTCAGGTCATCCACATAGTCCGCATGGTTTGAAGAGGTCTCTTGATTATAGAGACAGTACATGACCTAGAAACATGTGATTTTATGTGTTATATTTGTTTATTTCATGGACTATATTTCTTGTTTATCATGTACTCTGTTGGACTTTATTTCATGCGCTTAATATATTGGTTTCATGCACTTACTATGTTACATAAATTATGGACTTTATTATTGTTTGAAATTTTAATTTGCACATGTACATTTATGCATTTTATGTTCATAGTCAAGACATTAATATATGACATTAATGTGAAATTTAGTGATCTCATACATGGATTAATATAGGGCATTTTAATATTTATACTTTGCAAATTTAGTGATTTCATACATGATATACATGATATGTACATTCAATAAATAGCGATAATTACTCAATGAACTTATATAACTATGGTTCAAGTAGGAAAATTTCTTTCAATTATAAGATAATCCATTTCTTTTAATTCATCATTTTGTATAACATTCATCATCAAGGAATATGATGTTGGTTTCCAAGAGCTAGTGTTTACGATTAGTACCTAGGTGGATAGTGTTGTGTGGTCTCACAACATGCATGTTGCATTTGAAAGGCATGGGGGCCATGGTTAGCATGACAATGTGTGCTTCCTAATTGAATCAAAAAAGTTTAAAGAACCTATTTTTGTGATAAATTCACTTGTGGAGGTGTTTAAAACAATTTAAATCAAGAGTAGACTTGTTTTTAAGAATTTTAAGTCTTACAAAATTGAGACTTTTATCTTAGCACATTCCACATTTGGTAAAGTTAGGTCAGGTAGCCGAGTATAAGGCTAGACAAAGAATTTCTTATGTGACCTAATTTACCGTAGGTGATAAAAAAAAGAATTACCAAAGCTTGGACCCAAAATTTATATTAAACCATATATGTCAAAAATTGTGAATTAAAAGTAGTATTGAATCAGATTTAAAAGTATAGATGGATAGTAGGTAGTGGATAGTAGGTAGTGACAGTATTTTCTCACAAAAAAGAGAAATCATAATCTTGGAATAAATGTCTAAAAAATATCTCACTCTAGAGCCAGATAAGCAAAAATGATTAGGAATTATGTAACTTTGTGAATTCCTTAAAATTCCTTTAATGATCAAAATCTCAAAGATGCTAAAAGTGCATCAATTAGGTAAATCAAAAGGCTTGATTTGGTATAAATAATGGATGAAACAAGGTTATGTCTTAATTTATTGGGATTTTAATTTTGATGCAATTAAGTGTAAGTAATACAATTTTTTAGTGCAAAAAATTCTAAAGGATATAGAGGTGGAGTTGAATGTCGATCTAGCAGTGAATGTTTTTCCTAATCCAAAAGTAGATGATTTTTTTGATTTCATACATGATATACATGATATACATGATATGTACATTCAATAAATAGCGATAATTACTCAATGAACTTATTCAATTCACGTCAATCAATAATCAGTCAATAAATCATAATTTACAAACAAAAACAATCTATTTATATACGGAAAGGGATAAAATTTTAAGAAATAAACAATACCATAGAGATTAGAGAATAAAAGCATTAATAAATACTATAAATAATAGTTCATCAACACTAATTTATAAGTTGTCAAAACAAATAATGACGTCTTAGGGGTTATAATCGTCTTGGGGATGTCTAAGGAGTCGTAATAGAGCGTGTTAATTAAGGGGATGTCTTGCAAAGAGTCTTGGGGATGTCACAAGGAGATTAAAATTAATAGAAGCGTGTTAATTAAGGGGATGCTTAGAAATTCTTGTAGGATGTCTAAAGGGGTCATAATAGAACGTGTTAATTAAGGGGATGTCTTAAGGGGTCTTAAGGGGATGTCTAAAGGGGTCATAATAGAACATGTTAATTAAAGGGATGTCTAAAAGGGTCATAATAGAACGTCTTAAGGGGATGTCTAAAGGGGTCATAATAGAATGCGTTAATTAAGGGGATGTGTTAAGGGGATGTCTAAAGGGGTCATAATAAGCGTGTTAGTGGGGATGTGTGCAGGATTAAGGGGATGTGCAAGGGGAATGTAATGGGGAGTGTGTTGGTGGGGGATGTGTGCAGGGGTCTTGGGGATGTTTAAGGTCATGTGGAATGGGTTAATTAAGGGGATGTCAGGGTCATAATAGAACGTGTTAACTAAGGGGATGCCTTAAGGGGTCTTAAGGGGATGTCTAAAGGGGTCATCATAGAACATGTTAATTAAGGGGATGTCTTAAGGGGATGTCTAAAAGGGTCATAATAGAACATCTTAAGGGGATGTCTTAAGGGGTCATAATACGCCTAAATGGGATGTCTTAAGGGGTCTTAAGGGGGTGTCTTAAGGTCTTAAGGGGGTGTCTTAAGGGGATGTATTAAGGGGTCATAATACATCTTAAGGATATAATTGATTTAACAATAATGTATGCATGATATTTAGTGATTATACACATAAACATAAAGTTTCAAAGTAGGAAAACATGCACATTTAAGAAACAAAATATATAGGATATTGATTTGATACATAGAAGTACATAGAGTATGTTTAATTTTGTAAGTATGTATGTACATATATGTCATCTCAAAACAATGTTTACAAAATTTGGATATGCCATCTCAAGAACATCTCAAACTTGTGGCTAGAATGTAGTAAGTCTTCACACCACCTGATATCAAAAATGTACAAGAAATATCAATGAAATCATCAAAACATACATATTTTAATTTATATAAAACTATCTATATGTACAAAACTCAAGTACCTGCATTTAAAAGTATTCCACACATGTTTGTAGGTTGAATCCAGACATCCTCTCCTTTTTGTTTCAAAGTATGAGATGAATGCAATGATGGCTCTAGGATACAAAAAATGACAATATATCAATTTTAACTATTAATGTCCAAGCAATATCAATATGTAATCAAAACATGTATTTAAATATAATTTAACTAATAATTACCTATTTTTACCAAGTATTCCATGTTGTCTAGGTTGAATCTGCATGGACTAGATCCTTTTGTGATTATGCCTTAAGGATGTATAAAAGGACAATTTAAATCAATTTCAACTAATAACACACTTGACCAATGTTGAAACATGTATTTAATGTATTTAAAAGGACTTGAAATAAAACTAAAACTATATTTACCTGTATTTACTTATTCCATTGTACAATCTGCATCCTCTCTTTTTTGCAATGCATCTATGATTGCCTCATGCTCTTCCATAGAAATTGAACATAGCAATTTTTTTGAAGGTCTTCCATGATACCGCTCTAGTTTTATATTTGTTGCCACCACCAAATGTGAATAATGCATAATCTTTTTATGTGTTTCATAGTCTTCGAATGCAGGTAGACCATTCTTTCTTCTCAAGTATTTTCATAGCCAAGTGCCTTAACCACCACCGATCCTATTGGAAAACATGTTAAAAAAACCATCATCAAATAAGTTCTCAAAATTTTCTTAAAAGGGATCAAAGACTTGTTCTAAAAAATTGCTTAAGGGGATCACAGGCGTATCATTTGAATTTGCTTGGGAGGTGTCTTAAGGGGATCAAAAAATTGCACGTTGGATAATAAAGCCATCATCATCTTCGAGGAGTGTTATCAACTTATGTTTTTGCTCCACACAGCGAACCAACCAATATTACTACGTTTTTCATTCCTGGGTGCAATAACAACATACATCACGCCAACAAAATTTGATTTAATAACTTGTGTATCCATATAAATAATTTAGTATTACAAAATAACTTAATAAAGTGAAATAAAATAAAATAAATTGAATTAAAATTACCTTCTTGTACAAGGTCTGAAACATGGTCATAATCTTTAGATGTAAACAATTGATCATTTTCTTCAATAGTTCTTTCATATTGATTATGTGCTTTTGTAGGTGTCAACGATCTTTTCTCCCACAGTTCAACCCATTATGTATTTTCGCAAGCTTCCCAATCTCTTGAGATACAAAATTGGAAAAAACATGCAAGCTCCCTTGTCCAAATAGTCCATGTGCTTGTTGTCGCACTCCTAAATGAATTCCATTTAGTAGATCCACTAATTGTCTCACAATCAACTCTAGATACAATGTTCTCTTCTTCACCTAAACCAAAGAATAGATGAACTATAGAGTAATCACTTTCGAACGGGTGCAAATAATCTTCTATTACACCAATCCACAATCTCATGTGCATTTTTAAATTTTACTGAATCCTCGAATTTTAATTGTTCTCTAGCAAAAATTCTTTTGACACACGCACCAGCTCCATCATGTTCTCCTTTACCATGCCCAGCTTCAAAAAAACTCCATATATGTTGGACATTAAGTTCCTTGTGAACCCTACTTAACCAATAGAACATTCTAGCATTTTTGAACTGCCCCGTACAATTATTTGACCATATGAGGTGTTCTTTCATATGGATTCCTCTTTCTCTTAAATTTTTATAAAATATAGTAAAACAATATTGAACAAACTCTGATGAGTGTAACCGGTTGTCACTCAAATAAAAATGATACTCCCTCAAAAATTTTCTTGATTCCTCAGTGCTATCATTTGCATGTCTATAAACAATATAGACAAACATAGCTACTTGCACTGAATTATAATATTGAGATGGAATTTCCTCTTGCGGAGCGAGAGTATAATTCTCCGCAAAATCAACCACTGAAAGTATAGTACTAATTGGAAATGTGTTTCTACATGCGCGAAATTGGCCATCAAGCCATCAAGCATGTTCAGAGTGCATGACATATTTTGGTACAATTTTATTATTAAATTCACTCATAAATTAATGCACACTAACTTTTTCTGTAACTAAATCACAATGCTTTCCTATTTTTCCATCTTTTAAAGAATACTGAACATTCCTAAATCTTTTGACATCTACTAATTGTTGTCCAAAATCATGATCAACACTTTCATGCAAACAAATTCTTAAAATTGAAAGATTTCCATAGTTAATGCATTGTCGGAAATACAAGAACTTAAATAAAATAATTTATCATTTAGATTTTCACAAAACAAACTTGAAACATTTCTCTGTATTAGCCCGGTGGCATATCAATACCCTGATCACGATACAATCATGTTGGTATGCAAGGTTACAGCATTATGTATCAAAAACATCATAAAATAGCGAGAATTGAACGTAGAACTAACAACAAGATATTCATTGTTTATTAATTTTTTACATACTAGGGTTTACATTTTCAAAAGACCTTTGGCTTATTTCCAATATTACCCGAGGTGTGCTTGAATGCGGCTACAAAATTTTCTATAAAATTCAGTTTGTGTTGTATCTAATAGGTGTTTTGGGTGAGGATCGCGAACTTTGGACCCCACCCTTAATTTTAAAACATCTCTAGCATTAGATGAAATCCTAGTATTATTATGCCAATATTTTTCGATCAAAGATTCAACATTCAATTTTATATCAGACCTCGGTAGTCGTCCACTGAAACTCCAACATTGATTGATAGGATCATTTTCTATACTTTCTCTTCTTTTTTCCGCTCTTAGTAATGTTTTAGGATGTATTTTTAAAACTTCACTAATATTGTTTACCATTCTTTTATTTAAAGTTGCTTTGTTAACTATAGCAGTAGTTATAGCTCTTCTTGCTGCGTTTTGATCTTTAGATCGACTATTTTTCCCAATAAATTGAATGGCACTAGCAACAGTAGACATAGCATGTTTTAATGATTGATATTTTATTTTTGGTTTAACATAAAGACCTAACCTATTCATTACTTTCCTAATTTTTTGCATTCTCATCAATTGCATCATTAATTGACATTGAAATGCAATTTTTTTACGATAAAAGAATTTGGTGTATATTCTATTTGCATGTGTTCTTATTTGCCTCCAAGAAATTTGACCAGGAAGATTATCGAAAACACCACTTCCAATTTTAAAAAAAGTTTTTTCATTAAATTCAACATCACATTCTAGATTTTCATCTTCATTTTCATCAACAAAGCGGTTTCATTTTCATTTTCATTTTCATTTTTTTTCATTTTCATCTTCATCTTCATTTTCATTTTCATCTTCATCTTCATCTTCATTTTTCATTTTCATTTTTCATTTTCATCTTCATTTTTCATCTTCATTTCATTTTTCATTTTCATTTTCATCTTCATTTCATTTTTCATTTTCATTTCCTTCATTTTCATTTTCATTTTCATTTCATTTAAAATCTGGTGAGAAAATGATCATTTTATTTTCACTTGCAACAAAAGATTTTTCTTTTTAGTTTTCAACAAAATTCAATAAAGGTTAAGTTTCTCACGAATATAGTCAATGTCAGCATCATTAAGTCGGCCTGTATTAAAACTTCTACGCCTGATTTACCATTTCACTAACATGTGGTTGAAGGCGTGCACAGTTTGTGCATATTGAAACATTCTCCATAGCATTCAAGAGGTTGAAGAGACATAGTAGGACTTGTTTGTATAATCATATTCTTCTCCAAATCGACTCCTTGCAAATTAACTTCATCTACAACCATGGTATCCTCAATGTTTTCATCTTCAATAGTTGTTGAATTGGTTGCTCCACCATCATTCATTGATTTCATTCTCATTCTTCTTTCTCTTTATCTTTTTCTCTCTTTTTCCCTATTTGCTTCAACTTCTTGAGGAGTCAATGTCTTCCTTCTTTTATTACGAGCTTTATCTCCCATGATTATAAAATTCTCAAGCACAAATGAATGTTAATAGTGAAATTCTTCAAAATATTCAATCCAAATTGGAAGTTGAATACCTATTAAGACAAAATTCTTCCTCTTGTGTTCGTCAAAACAAGTAAAAAACTACCAAAATTCCACTTTAAAAATTAAGTTCTGACCTGTAAATACAATAGCTTATGGAAAATCATTCATTTTTAGTGCTCTCGGCCGTACATGCAAGTTGCAGACTTCATAAAACTTGTGCACAGTGAATTTAAATCATATAAACGGGATCCCATTAATAACACGGGATCCCGCTTCAAATGAATCGGGATCCCGATTATAAAACGGGATCCCGTTTATGCATAAGCGGGATCCCGTTTCATAATCGGGATCCCGTTCACCGACTTCGAACATCGAAGCCGTTGCTTAGTGAACGGGATCTCGTTTATTGAACGGGATCTCGTTTATTGAACGGGATCCCGTTTATGAAACGGGATCCTATTACGCTGACAACGGTCGGAATGTGGATCAAACGTAACAGGATCCCGATTAGTAAACGGGATCCCGTTTTATAAGCGGGATCCCATTTTTTTAAAATTTGAATTGCCTTTTACATTGTGGTCGGGTTTTTGCTTAGGTTTTTGGTTTGGGAAAATCATTGGAAGTCTGAACCTCAACCTTCAACCTGGTTTGACCTGCAAGTTGAAGGTCCTAACAATGTCAAAGAAAAATACCAACTTTGGACATATGGCTGACGACCTTTTTTGCAGAATTTTCTGATGAAATTAAAACCCATTTTAGATGAAACAATGCAGATTCTAAATATGTAATTTGTTTTGCAATTGGATTATTTTTTCTATTTTTCAATTAATTTCTAATAAAATTGGTCCATTAACTTTCAATATCAGAGTTTTTTACTATTTTAATAACTTTTGATCAACATAACATTTTGACAAACGGATTGCACGAGAACAAACTTCAGACAATTCTTTTCAATTTAAAAAATCAAAAAATGATAAGTTTAGGTCATCTGTCGTTGGTGCAGGGGCACCTTGGATTAACTCCTTCATGTTTGTTTGCAATTTTGGCTTGTACTGACTCTAGCCAAGTCAGGGTCTTGTTATTTGATTTGGACATTAGAAGGTCTTGCATTTGAGTGTGAAGAGTTAGTCATTAGGACTAAAATCTTCATTAGGTCATCATTAGTATTAAATTTTGCTTTATTAAACTTAGGACAACATGTTAAGCATTTAGTGTGTGTTAAAGCCACATCCTCATTGTTTGGAGATGCTAAAGGTCAGTTAAGGGGTTGTTAGCTCAGACTCAAGGAGTTAGTGTTCCTAAGATGAAGGATAATGGCGAGGTTGCAAGAATATTGCAAAAGTGCATGGCAACATTGTTAGGTTGCATGCAATTCAATTAGTTTGGATTCCCTTGAAATCAAGGATATGGAGGCGAGCAGTCTCCCCTTGAATAATGGAAAAGACTCCAAGATAGAGGTTTTGGCTCGTGGCAAGCAGTTAGAGATGATTGTAATCAAATTTTGTTGTGTGGAGTAAAAGGAGTGAACATATTTCTGCATTTTCTGTGTTTTGCTTGAAATCCCGTGTGTTTCAAAATAGTGGGAATTAAAAGGATTTGTAAATACAGTTGTATCTCTATTTTTGTGTTCATAGAATAGGTTTGGATCAATTCTCATTGTTTATTCAGGTTCTATATAATAGTTTTATTGATTTGAGTTCCTAGATTAGATTGTAGGTGGTTAATTTCCTGTGTTTTGAGCAGTGGGAATTCAAATGGCTCCCCCATAAACACTGATCACGAAGATTTCCTACAATTGGTGGAATATGGGAATGGAGGCAGTCCCTTGTATATATTTAACATTAGGAGAACCAAAGAGCCAGACAAGAGTTTGTATTACAAAACCCTAGGCGAGTGTTAGCTGCCCGGTTAGGAGTTTGGAAGAGAAGAGTGGAGAACTTAGGCAGGGGAAAGGTGCCACTGTACGGAGTCCATACGGTTCCAGGTGGGGTAAGGTAAGGCCTTTACATGAAAAAGGGTTTGGGACTTCAATCAATCCACTAGAAGGAGATTTGAAGAAGAAAGCACAGAAACCCTAAGAAATAGGTCAATTAGCCCTTTTGTCCTAGATGATAGGAATGCACTGTACGACAGTGACAGAGGTCTGCAATCTAGTAGAAGATTTAAAGCTCTAAAAAGGGTGCTTGAAAGTGCCTTTTGTTTGGTAGGTTTTTTTTCAAGTGTGAGAGGAAAAGTCAGAAAAATGACTGGTAAGGGCTAGTAGAGTTTAGGCCTCATCTAGGCAAGGTCTTGAGATCGGGTAAAGTGAAGACCAAAGGACCTCCAAAATGGATCAATTTGGATGCAAAAAGCATGGAGACAGTATTTTCAACTCCGCTGCAAGCAATTCTAGCAAGTTGAAGAAGTTGGCACTTAGACCCTTCTAAGTCCAAGGAAGAGTGAGCAAATTGCAAGAAGGTGTTGAATCCTCTAAGGTTAAAGCACAAGGTGGAACTCTTGGAACAGAGTTGTAGCAAGGTTTAGTTGATGAACTAAGTCAAGACAGAGCCTAAAAGATTGATAGGTTCATGGTGAAGGCAGAGTAATGTCTTCTTGTTGTTAGGTGCAAGCAAACCTTGGAGGTAGAATACACCATATTGGTATTAGAGCAAGGTTAGATTCAAGGCTTGTGATTAATGAGCCAATCCACTGAGTCAGTAGGAGAGAATACACCAGAGGAAGGAACCATGGTGACAAATGCAGAGTTGGCTAAAAAGGTAGAAGAGCAAGAGGAAGACAACCGGTTGCTCAGAGAAAGGATATCTCAGATGGAGAAACTCCTGGATGAAGTCCAAGAAACAACAGATAATGTGAAAGACAAGATTAAGAAGAAAGAGGAACATGAAGCCAAGGAAAAAGAAGAGGATTTGGAGGAGGAAGCTCTAAAGCCTGATCCTGTTCTTGCAGAGGAACCATTCTTGAAGGCATTGCAGGCCTTGAGTGGTAAAGCATTGGATGGTGTGCCACTTTTCAGTGGACAAATGGACCCTGATTCAGTTGTAGACTAGATTGAGAGCATTGAGAATCACTTTGAGTGTGATGGCATAACAGAGGCCCAAAAGGTAAAGGTGGCCAAGTTAAGGTTGAGAGGAGTAGCTCTCACATGGTGGAAGTTTGTGCAATCTGAAAGAGAGAAAGAAGGCAAAGGTCCTATAGTTTCATGGAGAGGAATGGTGACTAAGATAAGGCAGACCTATCTCCCTGATGATTATGAAGTTCAGTTGCACAGGAGAAGACACAATCTGAGGCAAAAAGACATGGATGTTCAAACATATACAGAGGAGTTTCAAAAGTTGTGCCTTAGATCAAAGGTGGTTGAAGATGAAAGCATAAAGTTAGCAAGGTACCTAAATGGACTCAAATGGTCTATTCAAGAAGACATGAGTTTGGTAAATTTCAAATTAGTCCGCCAATGCTATCAAATGGCTTTGAAGATAGAGGAGAAAGGCAAAAAGAAGCAGGAACAAAACCCCAAAGGCAGAGGTAAAGGGAAAGACAACAGAGGACAAAGAGGAAGTTATAGTGGAAGAAGCTCAGAACCAAGAGCCCAAGGAGAAGTCAGATTTTCTGAACAGCAAGAAGGAAGCTCCAGTAGAGGTGGTAGAGGAAGAGGTTTCAGCTCCAGAGGAAGAAGTGGTGGACAAGGAAGAGGCAACTACTTCACCAACATGAAATGCTATCATTGGAACCAATTGGGACACCCAGCTTATAGATGTCCTGAGAAAGGTAGCACTTCTCATGGAGGAGATAAGAGAACCAATCTAATTCAAGATGAGACAGCTGCAGCAAATAAACAACTAGAAGTACCATTGAACTCAGAGGAAGGTGAGAATCTTATGATGAAAAGGACTTTAATCAAAGAATTGGTGAAAGAAGAGCCAAGCCAAAGAAGGTCCTTGTTTAGGATAAAATGCAAGATAATGGGGAAGGTGTGTAAGGTCATAATAGACTCAGGTTCAACTAAAAATATTGTGTCAGAGGAGGCAGTCAGCAAACTGAAATTGGCAAGGATACCTCACAATAATCCTTACAAGGTCACATGGCTCAATAAGGGTCAGCATGTCTTGGTGAATGAACAAGCATGGGTGGAGTTCTCAATTGGCAAGTACAAAGACAAGGTATTGTGTGATGTGTTACCTATGGATGCATGCCACTTGCTCCTAGGTAGGCCATGGAAATTTGATCACCAAGTTGTGCATGATGGAGCCAAGAATTCTTACACTTTCAAGAAAGACAATATAACCTTCAAGATTCAATCTTTGTTAGAAGATACTGAGGTGCAAACAACAGGTTCTAAGCTGCTCATAGCTGGTGAAAAAGAGTTCTTAAGAGCCTTGGAAGAAGGAGAAGGAGTTGGCTATGCAGTAATGATCAAGCCAAGAGAGGTAAGCAAAGAGAAGGCAGCTAAAAAGCAAGAGTTACCCAAGGAGATACAAGACTTGTTGTAGACCTATGAAGGTATAGTAAGTAGTGGTCAACCAACAACCTTACCTCCTAAAAGAGCCATAAGTCATAGGATAGACTTGATACCAGGAGCTACCCTTCCAAACAAAGCAGCCTACAAGATGACACCTCAGCAAAATGAGGAAATAGCTAGGCAGATTCAAGAACTACTTGACCAAGGTCTCATTAGGAAAAGCATTAGTCCTTGTGCAGTACCCACTGTCTTCGCACCTAAGAAAGGAGGAGAATGGAGGCTTTGTACTGATTCCAGGGCAATCAACAAGATAACCATCAGGTATAGGTTTCCTATCCCTAGGATTGAAGATCTCATGGATTGTCTAGGTGAAGCTAGGTACTATACCAAGATAGATTTAAAGAGTGGTTACCACCAAATTAGAATACATGAGGGTGATGAGTGGAAAACAGCCTTCAAAACCAATGAGGGTCTTTATGAGTGGCTAGTAATGCCATTTGGATTATCTAATGCCCCCTCCACATTCATGAGACTCATGAATGAAATCCTCAAGGACTACATTGGCAAGTTTGTAGTAGTGTATCTTGATGATATACTAATCTATAGCAGAACAAGAGAAGAGCACCTCCAACATATTGAGTTGATTTTCAAGAAGCTGTAGGAGGAGAAGCTGATGATCAATCTGGAAAAGTGTGAGTTCATCAAAATAAAGCTGGTGTACCTTGGATTTGTGCTATCACATGGCAACTTGAAGATGGAGCAGTAGCAAGGTAGAAGCCATTATCAATTGGCCACTCCAAAGACAACAACAGAGGTAAGAAGCTTCCATGGTCTTGCTCAGTATTATAGGAAATTCATAAGGCAGTTTAGTGCAATTTGTGCTCCTATGTTGGATACCATTAAAGGAGGAATGAAAGCCAAGTTTGTGTGGAATGAGCAAGCTAACAAGAGTTTTGAGTTGCTGAAGGAAAAGATAGCTACCCAACCTATTTTGGTGTTGCCAAGCTTTGAGAAGCTATTCACCATTGAATGTGATGCAAGTAATGTAGCAATTGGAGCTGTTCTCAGCCAAGAGGGCAGACCGGTGGCTTTTCATTCAGAGAAGCTAAGTGAAGCCAAGAAGAAGTACTCTTCTTATGACCTTGAGATGTATGCATTGGTCCAAGCACTAAGGAAATGGAGGCACTACTTGCTTCCCAAAGAATTCATTGTGTACTTAGACAATCAAGCACTCAGTTTTCTGAATTCACAAGAGAAGTTGAGTCACAGGCACATGAAATGGGTGGAGTATTTGCAAGCTTACACCTTCAATATCAAGCACAAGAAAGGAGCTCTCAACAAAGTGGCTGATGCATTGAGCAGGAGAGTTCTCACCATTCAAGAAATTCAGTTGAAAAGCATGGGAATAGATCACTTCAAAGATCTATATGCAGATGATGAGGACTTTGTAGAAATTTATAAGGTATGTCTTGAGTATAAGAATAATTTCCATAGCAAATATGCTGAATATACCTTGCAGAGTGATCTTTTATTTAAATGGAATCAACTTTGTGTTCCTAGAGGTTCTATTAGGGAGAACTTAATACAAGAAAATCATAATGGTGCATTGAGTGGTCATTTTGGGATCACTAAAACTCAAGAGCTTGTCCAAAGGTTTTATTTTTGGCCTAGGATGAACCTAGATATCAGGAAGTATGTGGAGAGTTGTGTAGTGTGTCAAAAAGCAAAAGGAACTTCTTCAAATGTAGGCCTATATCAACCATTGCCTATTCCTTCTAGGCCATGGGAATGCTTGAGCATGGAATTTGTAGTTGGTTTACCTAAGACAAAGCAAGGTATGGACAGTGTCTATGTTGTTGTAGATAGATTCAACAAAATGGCTCACTTTGTACCCTGCAAAACAACCAATGATGCCAGTCAAATAGCCTCTCTTTTCTTCAAGGAGATAGTCAGGATTCATGGTTTACCATTCAGCATTGTATCAGATAGGGATACTAAGTTTATGAGTCATTTTTGGAAGACTCTTTGGCAAAGAATGGGCACCAATTTGTCCTTTGGATATGCATACCATCCCCAAACTGATGGTCAGACCGAAGTTGTGAATAAGACACTTGGAAACCTTCTAAGATGCTTGACAAAGGAGTATGGTCAACAATGAGATCAGATTATAGGGCAAGCTTAATATGCCTATAATGATACAGTAAATAGATCTACAGGGAAGAGTCCCTTTGAAATTGTCTATGGACTGTACCCTAGAGGTGTTTATGAGCTGAGAGAGTTGAAGGATGGAGTCAAGGGAAGTGGATATGCAGATGATTTTGCTTGTGCAATGCAGGAAATTCATGAAACAGTCAGAAAAACCTTGACAGAGAATACCATGAAACATAAAACCAAAGTGGATGAGCATAGGAAAAAGGTTCAGTTTAATGTTTGTGACCTAGTGATGGTGCATTTGAACAAGGCTAGATTGCATAAGGGAGTTCCTCACAAGCTACAAATGAAGAGGATAGGTCCCTGCCCTATCTTGGAGAAGTATGGCAACAATGCTTTCAAGGTGCAATTGCCAGATGACAGTGGACTGTCCCCTGTTTTCAATGTTGCAGACCTTGTACATTACAAAGGACCACCAATCAACATGGATTAGACCTTCCATGAAGTCACCCAAGAAGTTGAAGAACTCAAACTGCCCCCTGCTACAGTCAAACAAGCTGATCAAATCTTAGATACCAGGGTCTACAAGAAGACTAGGACCAAAGAATATAAAGAACACCTGATCAAGAGGCATGGACAACCTAATTCAGATGCAATATGGATCAAGGAGGCAGAGTTCAAGAAGTTGGGCATTGATCCTAACTTACTCAATCCAAGGATGGATTGAAGTTTTCTGTTTTGGGGAGGATGGTGCAGGGGCACCTTGGATTAACTCCTTCATGTTTGTTTGCAATTTTGGCTTGTACTGACTCTAGCCAAGTCAGGGTCTTGTTATTTGATTTGGACCTTAGAAGGTCTTGCATTTGTGTGTGAAGAGTTAGTCATTAGGACTAAAATCTTCATTAGGTCATCATTAGTATTAAATTTTGCTTTATTAAACTTAGGACAGCATATGTTAAGCATTTAGTGTGTGTTAAAGCCACATCCTCATTGTTTGGAGATGCTAAAGGTCAATTAAGGGGTTGTTAGCTCAGAATCAAGGAGTTAGTGTTCCTAAGATGAAGGATAATGGCGAGGTTGCAAGAATATTGCAAAAGTGCATGGCAACATTGTTAGGTTGCATGCAATTCAATTAGTTAACAACAATCAATGACTAAATAAATGACCAGTTAACAACAATCAATGACTAAATTAACGACTAAATCAATGACTAAATCAATGACCAAATCAATGACTAAATCAATGACCAAATCAATGACTAAATCAATGACTAGATAAATGACTAAAATAGTTTAGTCATAAATTTGTTCGTGTTATAAATGACTGGCAATAAACTACTAATGGTCACGTGACCAAAATTAGTCATTTATATGCAATTTTTAGTAGTTTATTTAGTCATATATTGTTGTTTTTGTACTAGTGGAAAACATCGTATCAGGTGTTCTTGTTGATCTGACATTACAAGTAAACATAATAACTGAGGAGATCAAGCTAATTAAATTCTTACATAAAGGTGGGTATGATGCACCTGTGAGCACCATCCACACACACAACATAATTTTTGTGCCCCCTTTGGGTAGTATTGTCCTATCGATCTTGGTCAGACCTAAATATGTGAAGCTCCTGTTTAACACTATCTTTGGGTTTGAACTCTTTAGAGTGAAGTTGGGTATCCCTTGGTTAGTGGCTATGAACGTGGTACCCTTGGTCGTGCATAAATGTTTAAAATTTATCCACGGGGGTTCCGTGCATGTAATTCATTACACTGGTTATAAACCATCAGTTGCTCGTGGTAGCTACTCCTTGAACTACTCTTGGCCTGTGCTCATTGGTCCTCTCCCACCTAGGACATACCTCTTGCATCGAACATATTAGAATTATAAGAAAGGGTTCCTATAGTCGAAAGTGAGATACCCTCCATCACCTTATGTTGTTTCACATAGGGCTTGCCTAAAGGCTGACAGTGATGCCGCTAAAGCACGTAGGAGGGAAGAAGAGAAGCAGTCCCAAGATCCTCCTTCTTCCTCTTTCTCTATTCAACTTGATCCTTCCTCTCACCCCATTGAGGTACCATCAAACTCTATTCCACATTTGTGAGACAATCCCATGGTGCCTGCTTGGCAAAAGCCCAAGCGTCCCACGTTCGAGCTTCTTGTTTTTCCTATGAAGCCTAAGCCTATTCGGTATAACAAGAAGAAAGGCCCCTGTGGAGAGTCCTCTTTATCTCAACTTCTGTGGCCTCCTACTGCTCCTACTCCCAAAGCAGTGAACAGGAAGAGGCCCGCTACCGAGACACTTGAGTCGATTCCCCCCAATGCTACTCAACCTACCCCTCCTACTCCCATTCAAGAGCCTATTCCTCCACTAAAAATAGTTGTAGTGGACACTCCCATGGCTGAGTAGGAGCCTTCCATTCCTTCGTAGCCTCCAGCCTCCGGTTCAAAGAGTTGCAAAAGCTTCCTTGCGCATGAGCGTAAGCACTGACGAAAGGATCTCATGGCTGAGCAGTCCACCTTGTAGAGGAAGGAAGGGGAGACGACCACCCATGTATCAGGACCTTATGTAGTGTCCTTCTCTCTCCTCCCCTTTGCTTCCATTCAAACTAGTTTTGTATCACTTCTAGCTTCCGCTGCGAGTATGAATGCGCTTGACCCTAGAAAGGTGTAGGTGTTCATCACTCCTTCGGTGGAGCCATCGTTGTTGATGTCTGTTATGGATATCTCACCTTTCTTGAATCCTGTGGATATGACTAAAACCTCGGTCATATCTATTGCAGTTCTTTCCTCCTCTTCCTCTATGCATCTTGCCTCGTCTGTGGGGATTTTTCCTCCTCCAATGAAGCAAAAGGTGGAGGGTGGTCCTTCTAACAACATAGGACATAAGAAGAGTCCACTTTCCCTAAAAGTTGGCCCTGTGCTAACTTGTTCTATCTTAGTGACAGAACTAGTCCTGGCTTCCCCCGAGTTTGTCACCGCTCTTGAATCATTTGGTGAGCCTAGTAGTGAATCTCGGGCCCAACCTACCCCGTCTGTTGAGGTAAAACATGGCACTCCTATGAAGTGCATGTTCAAATCTTTGGACAAGGTTTCAGCCTTGTCAGTGATCTTCATGAAATCACGGACCTTAGCTCCACAAGAGCTCAGTGGAGAGGACCTTGTGGGGCCATCTTCCTTAGCCCTTGTTGTGAGAGGGTTGAATGCTCCTCCTCTTAACATCCCACCACTGTAGGATCGTCCTCCTTCTCCCCACGGTGATCTAGAGTGGAAAGTGAATGAACTCTTGGTCGATCAGTGTTAGGAGGAGGCCTCTTCTTTATCTTTAGATTAGATATGTGTGTGTGTGTTGTGATGTGTTTCCTATGATTGTGCTATGTGTTCCTAGATGACCCTCATCACCTCTATTGGTGCTTGGATACAGGTGTGGTTTTTGTGTCATAAACCTTCTTCTATTTGTACTATCATTCTTCCATGTTTATGGCTTGATTTTCGATAAATTGGGGATGATACAAAGCATTGGGGGAATTTAGGCTTCCCTTCCATGTTGACCCAATTTTTTAATTTTTACTTTGTCTTCTCATGCATTCTTCACATGGTTTGATATAGTAGGGGGTTGATGACAACTCATTTTATATACTATTACTATACATACATACATACATGTATATATATATATATATATATATATATATATATATATATATATATATATATATATATATATATATATATATAAGTTCTGAGCTCGAAATATCAGGCTACCCCTATGCCCTTTGTTTGTATTATCTTATCTCTTTTCCTTTATCTTTCTCTCTTCTTTTCCTGAGTTTTCCCTCTTATCTATGACAACGCTTCTTCTTCAACATCTTCATTTTTAGAAAATACATTTGATGTCAACGAATATTTTCTTGAGAATCTTCACAACTTTCTTATCAAAAATCGCATTCTCAACTTGAAACCCTAATGGAATGTGTTTCCTTCATCATGGGTTCATAAAGAAAGAACTTGGAAACCTTCCACCGAAGTGGGAAAAACTTTGATCTTCCCCTCATGTGGGGGCATATTCTTCCTTTCGAATTCCTTGATGAAGTGGACATCTTTCAAAAGGATCCCTTGACGATGAGTCAATTCGAGAAAAGAGATATCTCCTTCACACTTTCAAATAGCATGTCCCTTGAGTGGACCCCTTCTTCACAATGGGTTCCCAAGGGACCCCTTTGAAAGTCTTCCAAATTGTCGACGGTTTGTGCGACTGTTCGCTTGCTTGCCTATGTGGCCACTTTCTGACTCTGCAGAGTCTACTTTCCTAGGTTTCCTCCATGAAAGAGATCTTGGGGGATACCTCCCTACAGGTCTAAGAGCCTGTAGAGTGCTTCCTTTGAGCTTCCTCCATGCGAGAGATGTTGGGGGTGGCTCCCCTCCAGGTTTTTGGGTCTGTAAGGCACTTTCTTGGGTTTCCTCCATGTGAGAGATCTTGGAGGATACCTTCCCTATAGGTCTGTGGATCTGTATGGCACTTTCTTGGGTTTCCTCCATGTGAGATATCTTGGGGGATACCTTCCCTATAGGTCTGCGGGTTTTTAGGGTGCTTTCTTGGGTTTCCTTCATGCAAGAGATCTTGAAGGACACCTTCCATGTAGGTTTGCGGGCCTATAGGGCGCTTTCCTAGCTTCCTCCATGTGAAAGATCTTGGGGGACACTTCTTGGGGGACACCTTCCTTGAGGTATGCAGGCCTGTAAGGCGCTTACTTCATGGGGCTTCCTCCATGTGAGAGATATTGAGGGTTGCCTCCTTGTAGGTCTACGAGCCTATAAGATGATTTCTTTCTTTAACTTCATAGTTTTGCGGGTCTATGAAGTCCTCTTCTTGTCCTGCACTCTCAAGTTCGCCAGATTGTGGTTTGCTTCCTCGACGATTTAAGTATACATTTCTAACTCTACTACTTTGATCTATTTTATGAAAGCACTCATCAATATTCGTGCTCACTAAAGTGGGGGAAAAATGTATAGGAGCGAATTTTCACCCCTTATGCAAATTCCCCTTTTTCCCTTCTCCACTTTAGAAAACCAAACTCAAAGGCTAAATTCCATATAAGCCTACTGCATTCGTTCCACTTGGTGGTTGTTTTGTGTGTCGACAGAGGAATAACTATCAGGGATTCCCACACAATGTACAAACATCTGCACGGTGTGCTTATGTCCTTGGCAGATCCTCACATTTGGAGCCTGCAAAGACATTATACTTCTCATTGGGAGTCAACTTGTAATGCCCCCTTCGACTAACCGGCCTGAATATGGTTGTTTTCTTCATTCTCTCCTTCAAATTCACTATTCAATCTTTCATTTCATCTTTAAGCATTCAGTTGAACTTCTCCACAACTTCTTTTGCACTCTTCAAGCATTCTAGCAGCACTCTTGCACTCCATAGCAGCAACAACATCACTCCATCAAATCAATAGAGAAAGTGTGGAACAACACTATTGCAGCAAAGGCTTGAGTCCTCTCATTTTCTCCCCGTTAGCCTTGAGTGCTTTTGGTGGAGGTGGTAAGCTTTCTACTCCTCTCCTCTATTATTTGGTTGAGTGGCATAGTACTGTTTGTAGTGTTTTAGTGTTCTATACTTTACTTTCCTTCTTTATCATACTATTTCTCCATTATCACTTTCTTGGTTGTCTATGGAGGTGGAAACACCTAAACAAGGGTCTAACTAAGGTAGGCCCCTATACAACCACCCAAAAAATTTCCTCTTCATTATGTCTAGGTGGACATGTGGCTTGGAGTTAGCTGGAAAACGAGTACCTTTGTGAGGCTATTCTTGTCATCCTAACTCTTGTTTATTTCCTTTATCATATTCAAACATATATTTCCTACTTCATAGCTTTGTTTTAGCCCTTTGAAAGTAGTTAGCTAGGTTGTTAGTCATTTTTCCTATGTTTAACCTTGTCTCTTTAGTCCTCTAGCTGTACGGATGTTAGCACACCTGAGAGATGCCAGGGCGTTGTGCTGTCATCCTAGAACCGCGCTTCTGTCCTCGAGTAGAGAGCTTCCCGAGGCACAGAGTTAAACCTAAAAATTGGCTTGCCTAACCCCATTTTGTATTTCAGGTTTGCAAAGTGATTTAGGGGCTTTATAGTCCTCATCATTCTTGTCCCGCATTTCCTAACATCTTGTTAAGCTGAGGTAAGTTAGGGTAGCCTTTTGCTCTTGGCTCTGTGTGACCTGGGGTCTTGAACTTGGTTGGTCCCCCTCTCTTACACCTTGTTCCAAAGGTTCCTTCAAAAGCTAATCAGCTTCCCTTTAACATAGTGGAGCAAATGAAGAAATCTGATTTGAATGTTACTATGTGGGAGGCTCTATCAATTCCATCACAAAGGGATTTACTACAATAGGATTTAAAGGAACATAAACAAATGGGTGATCTACAAGAAAAGGAGCATATTACTCCATTAATCAACCTAGTGCAACCCAAGGAAGAAGGGAATTCAAGCAAAATCAGTAAGCCACCTCCCTTCTACCTTTCTCCAATTATTGGAAATCATATAGTGCATAATTGCATGATAGACTCAAGGGAAAGTAGTTATGTTATGCCTAAGGGAATTGTTGAAATGCTTGGTATCAAGTATGAACCGGTGGCTATAAAAGTTTTACAATTAGATGGTGTTGCTGTCAATACCATGGGGGTAATTAAAAACTTAAATTTGTCCTTTCATGCATGTCCTGGTTGTGATGTGTTGTAAGAAATTTCAGTCATAGACCTCCCTGCTCATTTTTCCATTTGCTTATCTAAATATTTCACTACTAAGATAGGTGGGTACTTGTTTGCTGATTGGTCTCACATGCTATTTAGAAATAGATATGGCACTAAAGCAACCATCAAAGTTGATCCCATAGCAAAGGATCATATAGAACCTTACACTCCTAGTCCAATAAGCATGAACTATAGATTGCATGATCAAAAGGAGGAGTGTTATGTTCATGATCTTTCCAATCCAATAGAGGAGGCCCCTGATTATTTGTTGGATGAATGGAGTAATGCTTTACAATTTGATCCGCTTACCAAAGTTGAAATGAAGGAGATTGGTCTTGGCACTTATTGTATGCATGAAGAGAATGCTACTATCCCTAACCTCATAAAAACTCAAGAAGATCTAGTGGATTATGGTAGGTGTTTTTTGATGGTGCTAGAAACAAAAATGGTGCTAGTGCTAGTGTAATGTTAGTATCTCCAAGTAGGGAGAAATACTACTTTTCTTTTAGGATTCAATTTAGCTGCACTAAAAATGTGGCTGAGTATGAAGCACTCATCTAGGTTCTTCAACTTGCATGGAAAAGGAACATCAAATTGTTACAATTTTTTGGTGACAACGAATTGGTTGTTCGTCAAGTCAGAACTCAAAGCTCAACCAAGAATAATCTGCTCAAATCCTACAAGCATAGGGTGTGGGACTTGATTGAGGGATTTGAAGGCTTTAATATCCAAACAAATCCAAGAAATAAAAATACACACTGATAGACTTGCAACAATTGGTTCTCAATTTGACATACAAACACATATTGAAAGTAAAAAGGAGCAGCATATCAGACTTATGGTGAGGCCTATTGATGCAGGAGCATCGGGGTCCATAAGAAATCAACATCACCCAAAAATATTTGTTAGTTGTTTTATTTCATTTTGGCTTATTTTGGTTGGTCATGGCATCTCTCAAAATAGAAATTCAAATATCTACCAAAATTGCAAGATTCAAGTTTTTGCCAAATTATTATTTTAAGGCTTTGCAGGGCAGTTTTATGGAAATAATTATTTCTAAAAATTCGTAAGATATGGATTGAAATCCTTTTAAGGAAATATTATTGGACAATTTTAACACAATGGTGAAGGTTTCATGATGAAATTCCTCATAGATTGGGAGAATTTATTAGGAATTTTATCCTAGCAAGCCATGGAAATAATTAATTTTCAAGATTTTTAAGAGCTAGAAAAAAATGGCTTTGTGGAAAGGTTTGAAATGACATTATATGCATCTTGGCAAGTTTTCCGGTGAATATGAGTTTTTAATAAAAATTTATGCAAAAATTAAATTTTATGGCTATTATTGGCACTTGATGATAACTTGCATAAAATCAATTTTAATATTCATTGTAATGCTCCTCTAGAAGTTTATTATTGGATTTATTCTTAACGAATTTATAACTAAAATTCAATTAAGAATAGTTATTGAGTATGGTGTCAAATTGAGAAAAGGAATCCATGACAATTTGTAACAGAAAATGCATTGATTGGTATGTCATTTTTGAGGAGAAAAAATTACTCTCACATCCAAAAAGAAAGGTGGAATGTTATAACAGTGAGAACAACTTTAAAATACAAATTTGTAAGAGAAAAAGGCAGCCATAATGTAGAAGATGGCCCAAGAAACAAGTTTTTAGCAAACAGAAGCAAAAATATTCAAGGAAAAGATGATTTTTAATGCCTACAAGAGGAAAAACGTCCAACATAGAGTTTGAAGAGTTGTGAAGTAATTTTTTTGTTGTATATTTGAGAGTGAGGAATGTGAGAAGCCATAGATGGCTAATGTAATAAGTTTAATTTTTTGATTTATGTAATTGTTTTTATTGCTGAAAATGAAATGAATTTATATGAGTTTTATTGTGTTAGATTTGCTATATTGCATAATGTGTTGTGTTGAGAGTGTGTAGATTTGAGTTATGCTCGGAGGTGGGAGGTTCCTCTCTATGTCAGTGGTATCAGAGTGGGAGTTCTTGAGTGTACAGAGTGATTGCACTAGGACCATGGGTTGGAGAAGTGAAGAAGTTTGTTTGAGAGCTCTAATATTTTTTTGTAGGTGTGTTGAGTCCAAAGAGCCTAAGGTGATGAATTTGTAATAAGTCAAGTGTATTCCTCTGATAGGGATAATCTAGGTAGAAGGTGCACGAAATTCCTCCACTATAGGTGTGGGTAGATGGAGTTTTGAGAGGTGCATCTTCTAGATCTCTGTTGGGTAGATGGTTTATAATGTGTGTGAGTTATAGAAGTTGATTAAAACGTCTAAGGGAAGAATGCATTTTGTTATTGGATGGATTTTCATAGTTCCTAGACTTGAGAAACTCTAGGAAAGACTGAGGATGGACAAGGTGAGAGAATTTGAGGAGCTGAAGCAAGCCATGGAAGATTTGAAAGAAGATTGGGCAAGGATAAGAAGTAATTGTAACTTTGTTTATCATTCTAATAATATTTTGAATGTGGGAAGGAAAAAGGATGAAGTAGATTGTCATGTATGTGACACTGAGGAAGAAGAAGAAGAGGAGTGGAAAGAAGTTTCTGAAGCAGAAGCTAAAGATCCTATATTTGATGAAGAATTTGGTGAAGATGAAGATATCCTACTCAAAGAGGAGATAAGGAAGATAGATATCTTCTTTGAAGGGAAAGTGATTGATGAATGTGATAAGGGGGTGGAGGAGATATGGGTGGGAGAAGATAAGTCCCATGAACATGTTGAATTTTCTTTTTTTTGCAGGAAAAGGAGAAGTTGTAGTAGAGGAGAAAGAGGTAAGAGTTGATTTACCTTACTATATGCAAGTGAAGGAAGAGAAGGTTGAAATTATAATGAAAGAAGATGCAAAGGAGAAGATGAAATAGTTGATGGTGGTGGAGAAAAAGATATTGCAGCAGCAATAGAGAGATAAATCCTTGAGGTAATGGTTAAGTTTTTTGATTTTGATTATTATGACAAAGATAATGAGATGTATGCAATTGAAGAGTTGAATGTAGAGGAGGTGCAAATATATTTTTTTAGTGCAGATTTGGATGGAGGTATTGCAAAAAAACATGAAGATTCTTCTTGGTGGAGGTGGTCAGTTTGTGGTGGGCTTGGTCTCACAAGGGTAAAGGAAGAGAGAAGATGGTGTAGGAAGATGCATAGTGTTCTAGGTAGATGCCGGAAGAAGCAATGGAAGAAAGAAGGATACAGGCTTGATTTAGTGATGGAGTTTGTTGTAGGTTGTTTACAATCTGGAAGGGTAGTCCTACTACTCAACTCCATTTTGTGAGTTATACTCACAAAATTCAATTTACCTGACGTGTCTAATGCAAGAGCATCCGGGTCCACAGGCAATCGAAATCAACCAAAAATATTTGTTAGTTATTTTATTTCATTTTGGATTATTTTGGTTGTTCATGGCATCTCTCAAAATAGAAATTCAAATGTTCAATCAAAATTGCAAGATTCAAGTTTTTGCCAAATTGTTATTTTAAGGCTCCGTGAGGCAGTTTTACGGAAATAATTGTTTCTAAAAATATGTAAGATTTGGATTGAAATAATTTTAAAGAAATATTATTGGAAAAATTTAACACAATGTGGTGAAGGTTTCATAATGAAATTCCTCACAAATTGGGAGAATTTAAAATCAGAAATTTTATCCTAGCAGGACACAAAAATAATTAATTTTCAAGATTTCTAAGAGCTAGAGAAAAACGGTTTGGTGGAAAGGTCTGAAATGACATTATATGCATCTTGGAAAGTTTTTCGATGAATATGAGCTTCTAATAAAAAGTTATGCAAAAATTAAATTTTACGATAATTATTGGCACATGGTGGTAACTTGCATAAAATCAATTTTAAGATTCATTGTCATGCTCCTATAGAAGTTTATTATTGGACTTATTCTTAATGAATTTATAACTAAAATTCAATTAAGAATAGTTATTGAGTATGGTGCCAAATTGAGAAAATGAATCCATGACAATTTGTAATGGAAAATGCATTGATTGGTATCTCATTTTTAAGGAGAAAATATTACTCATGTCCAAAAAAAAAGGTGGGATGTTACAACAGTGAGAACAAATTTAAAATACAAATTTGTAAGAGAAAAAGGAAGCCATAATGGAGAGGAGGGCCTAGGCAACAAGTTTCTATCAAATAGAATAAAAAATATTGAAGGAAAAGAGGATTTTTGATGCCCGCAAGAGGAAAAACGTTCAACACAGAGTTTGAAGAGTTGTGAAGTAATTTTTGTGTGGCAGATTTGAGAGTGAGGAATGCGAGAATGATAATGTGTGTGAGAAGCCATGGATGGCTAATGTAATAAGTTTAATTTGCTGATTTATATAATTGTTTTCATTGCTGAAAATGAAATGAATTTATAGAGTTTTATTGTGTTAGATTTGCTATATTGCATAATGTGTTGTGCTAAGAGTATGTAGATTTGAGTTATGCTTGGAGGTGGGAGGTTCCTCTTTGCGTCACCTATTGGTTTAAATAATCAAGATCACTAGCAAGTCTTTGACAATGACCAATAAATAGTGAATTTTCTACATGATGAGGCATAATTTTCTAAAAAAAATTAGTCCAAGCTACAAAATCATTATGGTGATCAAATTATCCAGGTGAGTAGCAATAAGCTACCAAATGGTCTTATCACTCTTAAAGGTATTTTCAACCTTGATGATCAATTAAAGTAGAAAAGGATGAACTTAGCTACAAAGAAGGGTGAGTTCAAGCCAATTGAAATTTCAGAGGGCAAGTCTCCAAACTTGGGAAAGGTATGCTCTATTGTTGAACATGATGTTTTCATAGATCTTTGCAAAAGATACAATGATGTATTTGTTTGGAATTATGAAGACTTAAAGGGTTTTGACCCAGGCCTTCCCAACATACTATTGAATTAGATCTCGATGCCAAACCTATAAGGCAAAAACAAAGGCCTATAAATCCTAAGATTGAGCCTTTGATGAGAAAGGAGTTGGCCAAATTGGAGGCTAGAATAATTTTTCCTATCAAGCATTCTTCATGGGTTGCAAATCTTGTTCCTCTTAGAAAAAAAGAATGGGGAGATAAGAAATTGTGTAGATTTTAGAGATCTAAATAAAGCCTCCATAAAGGATCATTATCCCTTTCCCTTCATGGAGCAGATTTTGCAAAGAGTTAGTGGATAATAAAGGTTTTCTTTCTTGGACGGTTACTCAAGCTATAACCAAATTCTAGTCCAAGAGTCTGATCAACATAAGACAACGTTTACTACAAAGTGGGGCACCTATGCTTATTGTAAAATGCCTTTTGGTCTAACCAACATAGGTGCCACTCTTCAGAGAGCCGTGGATATCACATTTCAAGGTTTATTTAGAAAATTTGTTTTGGTCTACTTGGATGATATCACAATGTTTTCAAAGCATGCAAGTGACCATTTTAGTCACCTTGAGCGAGTATTTCAGAAGTGTAGGGAATATGGTATTTCCCTAAATCCAAATAAATGTGTCTTTTCCAATGACCAGGGAAAATTGCTTGGGAACATTGTTTCAAAAGATGGCTTGGTCATTGATCCTACAAGAGTAAAATCTATCTTAGCCATCTCACTTCCTAGTCATAAGAAAGGATTACATAGTTTCTTAGGCACAATTAACTTTGTGAGGAGGTTCATTCCAAACCTTGCTACTTTGGTGAAGCCTCTTCTAGATGCTTAAGAAGACTATGGTCTTTAAGTGGACCAAAGAAGGTAAGGATAGTTTTGAGGCTATCAAACAAGAAATTGCTCAAGCTCCTACCCTTGTCAATCCTAACTATGACAAGGATTTCATTCTTGTTACCTTTGAAGGTGAAGCAAGTATACCAGTTGTTCTAACTTAGCTAAATAAGGAAAATATGGAGCATCCCATCGCTTTCTTTAGTGAAGGACTCAAATATTATGAAGTCAAGTACAACTACGTTGAAAAGCAAGCTCTTGCTACTATTAAATCATTGAAAAAATTTACACATTTTTTTCTAATAATATGATACAACTAATGGTGCCCCATGTCAACTTTAAAGAGTTCCTATTGAGCAGAGATATCAATGAAAAAGGGCTAGATGGATCACCAAGGTGATGGAGTATGACAATGACATCAAGATCACCAAGCTAGTGAGAGGCAAAGGGTTGTGTGAGCAACTTGTCTCAACATTTGAGACTCCTTCAGAGGCTGCCTTTGCGCTATAGGAACAACAAGCACCAAATGCAAACACACAAGGTAGTTGGGTGCATGATATGACTACCTTTTTATAGGAAGGTAGATATCCTACATGTCTAAATAGGACCAAAAGAAGAAATTTCATATTACAGTCCATTCCCTATGTCATAGTGGATGTCATACTCTTTAGAAAGGATTTCAATGGAGTCCTATTAAGATGCATAAAAGCATATCAAGTTAGCAAATTACTAAATGAATTCCATGATGGATCTTTAGGTGGCCCTTTTTTTGCAAGGACTACTATTGCAAAGATTATGAAGGTTGGTTATTATTGTCCAAATTTGTCCAATGATACCCACAAATGGGTGAGAGATTGTAAAAAGTGTTCTTTCTTTTCTGGAAAGAAAAGGTTTGCTTCCCTCCTTCACCCTATTCAAATTGATTAGCCATTTACATAGTGGGGTTTGGATTTTATTGGCATGATAAATCCACCATCAAGTGTTGGTCATAAGTGGATTTTAATAGCCACATATTACTTTACAAGGTGGAAAAAGGTAGTTGCTTTAAGGATGCCACTAATGCTTCAGTTTTAAAATTTCTTGATGGAATTGTTACCAAATTTGGCACTCCTTCCACCATCATTTCAGATAATGTGAAGGCTTTCACTAGTGCTCAAATCCTTGATTGGGAAATGAGGCATGAAATTTACTTGAAGACCTCATCTAATTATTATCCTCAGGGTAATGGCTTAGCTAAGTCTTCAAATAAAATCTCATCAGGATTATCAAGAGGACCATTGAAGACAACCAAAGGGTTTGGCATAGCAAGTTGAAGACAGTCCTTTGGGCTGATAAAATTACTCCTAAAAGAGCAATTGGTAATTCTCCTTTCATGCTAGTTTATGGAAGGGAAGCAAGGTTACAATTATCATTAGAGTTACCTTCTCTTGAGTTGGCACATCAACAGGAGTTAGAAGAAAATGATGCTATGACAGTAAGATTGGCTGAGCTCTTGGAGCTAGAAGAGACAAGGAACAAGTCTATGCAAGTCATAGAAGCGCATCAAGCACAGGTCAAATTTTTTTTTGACAAGAGGGCAGTTCATAGAGTGTTCCAAGAGGGAGATCTAGTGCTGAAATGGGATGCGAATAGAGCCAAGGCTGGAAGACATTCTAAGTTTGATGCCATTTGAGTGGTCCATACGTCATCACCAGCTACAAGGAGGCCAATGCATTCAATCTTTCCAAGTTGGACGATGAGGTTCTTCCAATCTCAGTCAATGGGATTCATCTCAAACCTTATTTCTGATAAGTTTTGAGTTTTCATATACATATTATAAATATTTTTTTTTTCCATAAGTGTGTTTGCACATCCTGCATTCTCCTTAAGGGAATGCACGCCCTTAGTTCCCATGCTTTCCTCTAAGTACAACTATACATGTTTTTTTTTGCTTTGAGAATGCCCAACTATTAGTTTTACCCTCATTACTCCATGCCCAATGGACTGGTAAGGCCTCTAGATTCCATGATTAGCAGACAACCATCCCACATAAATCACCAAAATTTTGACATATTTTATGCCACCCTTAGATTCATATCTTTTATACTACATAATAGTCCATTATTGCATTATTGTGGGGATATTTGTTTAGTCCTATAGGTCTTGTATGGGCATGTGGGGTAAGGAAGTAGTGAAGGAGTTCACCGCCATACTACAGTGGTCAATCAAAAGGCAGCATGGGGTAGCGGTAAGTTCACCGCCATACCACAACAGTCAATCAAAAGGCAGCGTGGGGTAGCAGTAAGTTCACCACCATACCACGATGATCAATAAAAAGGTAGTGTGGGGTAGTGTTAAGTTCACCTCCATACCATGATGATCAATCAAAAGGTAGTGTGGGGTAGTGGTAAGAGCACCGCCATACCGCGACAATCAAGTAAGTGATGTGTGGTATAGCAGTAAAGAGGCAATTAACAAATAAATGTGACCCACTTCCCTACAACAAGTGTAAAGGTGGTACACGGGATAGCGGACAATGGTGGAGATAAAATGATTGGAAATCAATGGTTGTGTTTTAATCTTGCATTGGTAATATGATCTTGGCCATTCATGCTCAATCTAACGGCTAGTATTCAAACTTCAACAATCAATTGCTCCTATTTGCAGTAGGTTTGTAGAATTGATGTCTCAATGACATTCCTAGCTTCTATGGATCGATTTTTCACTATTTTTCAAGGTTGTATTGATTGTTGGTTAGTGCCATTACTCCTTGAGGTGTTGCAGATGCTATGTTCTCTTATCAGGGTAATGTCAGTTTGATATTTTGTTGCAAATTTCATGGGTGTCGATCCTGCATTAATGAGAGCCATCTTGCTAGGGCTTATTCGAGTTGTCAGAGCCTTTATGGCTAGTTATGTTGCTTTGTAATGGGAGCAATTTGGATCATTTTTAATATGATCAAATTCATCTTCTCTAACCATAGTTAGTTTAGGGTTAGGATTTGAATTCAACACTTGCTAATGCTTGCACCATAAAGGAAAATATTGTATCTTTATTCTAGGTTCTTCTTTTGGGCTCCTCTCACAATTTTCTTTTACATAAATTGTATCTTACATTCTACCATTGTAAATTCTGGCTTTTATGCCTAATAGCAATAAATCTTATTATTATCATAGGTATTTCTTGCATGTTTGATTAAAATCTCTTACCTTCATGTCTGAATGCTTGTTTTAGTTGATTTGTTGATATTTTGTGCGATCTGAAGCAAAGAAGAAACACATTCTATCTTGGTGCATCACCTTCTTTTATATTTTATGTCTCTTTCTATCCCTTTTCTCTGCAATCTATTAGAATTAGTAATAGGGTTTTCATTGTGTCAGTTTAGACCAACACATTTTCACTTAGTTAGAGGAGGAAGTCAACCTTCTTTGGAGATGACCTCAATTTGCAAGGTCCCACACCTTGAGGTCATCTCCATTGTGTCATTAGAACATTGAACTCTTGTTTAGTAGGGTGCAGTTTTATGTGACAACAATTAGCATTAAGGGGCTTGTTATCCAAATTGAGGAGAATGAAGATTCTTTATTTAGTATTTTCCATGAGGAAAAAACTGCTAATGGAGATCTTCTTGAAGGGGTGTGACCCAATTTATTTTGTTTTGAAGCCATGACCAACACTATTGGGAGAAATTGTAAGTTAATAGAAGATGGTCTACATCCTTTTCTTGTCGGCCACACAATACACAGTTGAAGGGGATACATATTTCCAATTTGACCAATCTCTCACAACTAAGGATACATTTTTTTAATGCCAACCATGCAAAAGACCCAAATTTTGGGAGAATAATAGAGCTCCAACATAATTTATGGGGCTAGTTTGCTGATTCAAATTTCCCTTATTGAATGATTTATGAGTAGCCTAGGTTGACTTTGTAACTGCTTGACTTGGAAGGAGCCCAAATGATCCTATCAAGGTCCCTGGAAAAAAAGATGTCTCTATTGAAGAATTTTTGACAGTTGAGACTTTTGGTTTGTTGGGAAGCTACATCCAACCAAGTTTTTCTATTTTACATTTGAGAGAAGGTTATCTTCCAACTTAAGGTAGTCTTTTAATTTTACTCCCCAATGATGATTTAAGTATACTCTTGCTTCTTCTAATCCTTGAATTTTGGACAATGGTGGGAAGCCATTCCATGAGTCATCCCATGACAATGCTTTCTCTCCATTAATTGTGGACCAAGTTAAATGTGGGATGATAACTTCTCTGCAAGTTATGATAAAGTTCCACATTTTAGAGCCCTTTGTTGGGTTTTCCATTGTAAAAATTTGTTCTGGAATTGAGGATTCCACATATTTGCTTTGTATGATTCTAGCCCATTTGGAAGATGGTTTTGCAAAAACATTCCACGCTAGTTTGGCTCCCAAATCTAGATTCCTTACCTCTAGATTGTGTAAATCAGCTCCTCCATATTTTTTACCTTCACAAAGTTTGCTCCTTGAAACTAGTAGAATTTTACTATTTTTTTGCTATCAAGGTTCCCATGCCAAAGGAACTTTTTGATGGATTGCTCTAAATTCAGTTGCACTACTTTTGGTAGCTTAAGGACTGACATAACATAGTTGGGAAAAACTAAAAGAACTACTTTGGTTAATGTGAGCTTTCTTTCCATTGTTAGCCATCTTACTTTCCATGATGCTATTCTATTTTGAATTTGAGTCAAAATTTTGTTTAAGAACTCAAGCTTGTTTGGCTCTGAAAAGAATGGGATTTCCAAATATTGGCTTAGCAATTCATCTTATTTTAAATCAAGAATGGAGAGGATACATACTGACATCATTAGGGAGGTGTTTAGAAAGAATATGCTTAATTTTTTTCATTTACTTTTGTCCTGATGCCCTACAATAATCCTTTAAAAAAGATTTGATACCTCTTGCTTCTTGGACAACAAATTTATCAAATAAAAGCGTATCATTTGTAAATAATGAATGAGTCATGTTGATATTTGAATTTGTGATATCTATACCCTACCATGCACCTTGAGTTTGTTCCCCTGCTATTGCCCAACTCAAAGATTCTACCATTAAAATGAAAAGGAAAGGCGATAAAGGATCACCTTGTCTAACACTTTGTGAAGAATTGAAAAAACTAGTTGGACTGTCATTTACCAAGATTGAGAACTTGGTTTGTGATATAAATGAACTAACCCAACGACACTATTTGTAAGAAAAGTCCAGTTTTTGTAGCACTTTTAGGAGGAAATCCTAATTTAGTCTACCATAGGTCTTCAACATGTCAAGTTTCATAATCATTGTTGGGATTTTATCTTCCTTGATAGAATGCAAAGTTTCATGAGCTATTAAGGCCCCTCAAGCTATATCCTTTCCTAGGATAAAGCCTCCTTACTCATCTGTGATGATTCTTGGAATGATCTTGGATAGTGATTGCTTTGAAAAGGATTTTGTAAATGGTGTGGCACAGTGATATGGGTCCAAAATCAGCAAAGGTAGAGGGGATCTACTTTTTAGGAATTAGCACTATAAAAGTATTATTCAATTCCTTTAAAATCTTATCATTTCTCCTTGATTCCTCTAAAGATAATAGAATTTCTCTTCCCATGAAATCCTAACCTTTTTGGAAGAACATGATAGTAAACCCATCTAGACCTGGAGCTTTGTCTATTGGCATAGAAAAAACCACTTCTTTTACTTCTAGTGTAAATGGTTTTAACAAGAGCTCATTTTCTTTCCCAAAAAACAACAAGGAAATATTTTGAATAAGATCATCTAAGATGGTATTGCTTAGTTGGGCATATTGTTAGTTTGTTGCACTCAAGAAGTTTGAGAAGAAACAAACTACTTCTTGGTTGATTAGTTTTTTTTCCTTCAAATTTCTACCTGAGGGGGAGTTGATGTTGAATATAGTGTTCGTTTGTTGTTTGATTTTTGATGATAGATGAAATAATTTAGTGTTTTATCCCCTTATTTGAGCTATAACTCTTTGGATTTCTACCACCAATACATTTCTTCCCTTGTTATAATTTCTTCTAATTCTGATTGTAGTTTTTTGTGTAGGCTAAAAGAGGCATTGTTCAGTCCACACCTTATGATTCGATCATTGATCTCATCAAGTTAGGCTTGTAGTGCTATTTTCGACAAAAAACTATTTTTGTAATGTTGTTCATTCCAAGCTTTGATTTGTTGTCTTATATAAATTAATTTTTTTGCTAGTTGAAACATTCTAAAACTAGCAATAACAGGCACATTTTTCCACCAACTCTTGAGTTGAGGTAGGAAATGAGGGTCTCTGAGCCATATTTCCTGAAACTTGAAGGATGATTTTGGATGGGGTGTTCGTGAAGCTAAGGCCAATTATATGGAAAAGTGATTTGAGCCTGAGAATGAAAGGATGAACAACTCAAAAGGGACTATTTCTACAAAACATTCTATAGAAATTAGAAATCTATCCAACTGTTCTACAATTAAGAAAAAGTCTTTTTTCCTATTGGCCCATGTAAATATGCCATTTTGGGGACGACAATCTAATAAGTCATTTTCTAATATGAAGTCCTTGAAATCTTCCAAGACCTATGGGTGGGATTATGCCCCCTTTTTTCACTATGGTGGAAGATTGCATTGAATTATCCCCCATAAGAACTTTCTCCTCTTTTAGATTTGATAAGACTGGGGATATGGTATCCCAGAGGATTTTTCCTTGATTGTTGATGTGGGAGCATAAACATTAAACAACCAAAAACATAGGTCAAAGGATGTTACCTTCACAAGCATCCAATGTTGCATTGAGAGGATTAGTTCAACCTGAGTATTTCTGACATTTCATCGCACAACTAAGCCTCTTGAAGCTCCTTGTGTTGGAAAATGTAAAAACTGTAACTTCTTCCATTTTTTGAAGACTTCTTGTGCCTAATCATTAGTGAATTTTGTTTCTTGTAGCATAATGATGTTTTCTTCACTAGAGTCTAGCTAACGCTTTATCAAGCATTTTTTGATAGGGGCATTCAGGCCCCTAACATTCCATGATAGGACTCTCATTTTCCTCAAGGAGAGCAATAAGCTCTCCTTGATTTAATATTTTTATCTAGTGTAGCCTGGATACTAACAACTATTTCATCCCGAGTTTACTTACTTTTGGGGAGTCTACCTCTAGTTGAGGTGTT